>JAUCMX010000009.1:2785673-2795673 GCA_033459395.1 Hemibagrus guttatus | reverse complement strand
TTAGGTGAGAACAGATCAGAAGCGGCTTTTGTAGCTTAAAGAAGGGGTTTTTGAAGACTGACCGTGTTTGAAGCCTGTCGGGATTGAGATCCGACCATTCCAGCTTTTTCAGCTCTTTGGACAAACGAGGCTTTAATGACACCAGCTAGCGCTCTCAAAGACCACTTGTGTGTTCAAGGATGGTATTTTGATCACAGGATTCAGTAATCTCAGTCTGGAGGATATCCCACTTGGAGTGCGCTATACTCTGAGGAGCAAAAATGGAAGACGGGTTATTCGGCTAGATCTTGGTGCCAGATAAAAAACTATAAAACAAACTCTAATTGGACCCAATGAGTTCAAGATATACAATTTCAATTATTCTAAAATCTTCTGTCTAGTTTGGTTAAAGTTGAGGTATGGAACTGAGAAACAGCACAGCTTCACTTTTTGTCTGTTTTAAAGACTTTCCTCTGAAGGAAAACCTACTGAAGGCTGAAGAGGTCTTCCAAAACATCTCAGAAATCTATATCTCATGACCTTTTGTTTCCACTTCTTTGACTTAGCCAGCTAGCTAAATCATTGAATTCAGGTGTTGTTTTTCAGGGGTTGGACTCGGCCCCCTAGTTCCAGTGAAAGGAACTCTTAATGCTTCAGCATATCAAGACATTTTGGACAATTTCATGCTCTCAACTTTGTGGGAACAGTTTGGGGATGACCCCTTCCTGTTCCAACATGACTGCTCACCAGTGCAAAAAGCAAGGTCCATAAAGACACGGATGAGCGAGTTTGGTGTGGAGGAAGTTGACTGTCCTGCACAGAGTCCTGACCTCAACCCCATAGAACACCTTTGGGATGAATTAGAGCGGAGACTGCGAGTCAGACCAAAACTGGGACGTCTGCCTTTACATGCACAAGAATGTAATATGGAGTTATTATGGAGCCACCCTTTGCAGCTTCAACTCTTTACATGCACTTCAGCTTCTTAAGTTCACGTAGCAAACCCTATAAGGTTGCCAGGTCTTCAAATAAGTCAGCTCATCAGCAAGCCATCATCAGAACATGATCCATCTTCAGATTTTTGCTTTTTTTTATTTGATCAGCCAAAGCAGGGAAATCTCTCCAAACAGCTTGTCATGAACTGGGCTGAAGATATACACGGTTTGTTGTAGATGTGCTTATGCTGACGAGTGTTGTCCTGAAATGGGGTTAGTCTGGGGTTATTATTTCTAGTCCTGGTTATTTCTTCCTGGCTTGCAGCTTCAGCTTCAACTCTAACAGCTTCAACTCTTCTGGGAAGGCTTTCCACAAGGTTTAGGAGTGTGTTTATGGAAATTTTTGACCGTTCCTCTAGAAGTGCATTTGTGAGGTCAGGCACTGATGTTGGACGAGAAGGTCTGGCTCGCAGTCTGCGCTCTAATTCATCCCAGGAGGGGTGTATAGTGTATTGTAGGGTGAGGCTAGGGCTCGGGGTTGGAGGGCTAATAAGCTTTAAGTGCCACCCCCATGAGGCCCAAATAATGAACTGGTGTTTCATTTATTGCACTTACATAAAGCAACATTATCCCAGTTATTTGTTCTTGGTCCCAGTTTGAGAATTAAGCAAATTAAGATTTCAGAAGGAATTTACACCTGTAGAAAGGATTGTCATTTCACCTCACAATAATGATAGGATATAATTCTTCTTTCTTTTATGAATATTTGTTACACCTAATTTAATGACATTGACCACATGTTTAGCTTATAATTTATAATTTTAGTATGCAAGTATTCTTTCTTTATCTAATGCTAATTTAGCACACTGTCAGACAGTTACAGATGGTAACTAGCCAGATAAGTAAAATCTCAGTTGGAGCGAACAATTTGAATTAATTTGAATGAAACTGTTAGATGCTGATGCTGATGCTGATGCTGATACTGATTGAGTATGTTACTGGATTCAGATCTGGTTGCTCGCTCTGACTGAGATTATTATTTTTTATTAAATGTTCAACAATTGCTTTAACAGATTAAATGAAAATGATGTTAAGATTTTGAAAAACAAATACAAGCCAGAAACAAATGAAATTGAATAATTTTCTGAGATAGGGACAAAGGAAAGGAATCATAAAAGCAGGACAGTGAAACAGTATAGCAGTTGCATTTAGACCCCAAGAAACAAAAAATAACGCCAACCCCGGACTAGCCCCAATTCAGGACAACACTTGTCAGCATAAGCACATCTACAACAAACCGTGTACATCTTCAGCCCAGTTCATGACAAGCTGTTTGGAGAGATTTCCCTGCTTTGGCTGATCAAATGAAAAAAAGCAAAAATCTGAAGATGGATCATGTTTTGATGCAGAAAGAAAGAAATGCCTTGCTGATGAGCTGACTCAGTTGAAGACCTGGCAACCTTATAGGGTGTGTTATGTGACCTTAAGAGTCTATCCTTCAGTTATGTAGAAGGTTTTTCGTCTTTTTTAGGCTGAAGAAGGAAAAAGTCAACAGAGAAAACAGAGGAAGGTCTTTGTAGAACTGTAGATCCTCCAAGCCATCAGCTGGACATTGAGCTCATGAAGACCACCAATCTAACACCGTTGGATCCTCTCAACTACCCCATAATCCAAAGTGTCTTTTGTTATCTTTGGAGAAAAAGACCTCCATGACCTGCCCAAGGAGCTTGGAGTACCAAGTAGTGAGGCAGCTCAGATATCAGACTCTCAGCAATGACCAGAATGGAAAGATCTTCAAAAAAGCTGAAGAAAGAGGCTTCTTTGACCTCACTGCCACTGCCAATGCCACTTAGAGCCAGAAGCCTCTCTTCAGTGCTTTTCATTGATATTAATAGCCCCTCCTCTCAAGATGTTTGACCCGTGCCTCTATATTCAGTCCCGGCTAAGGGAGAAACATTGTCTGTCGACTGCCAGTAAAACACAGAGAGAGAGAATTCCGCTGAGAAAATCAGGCCACTGAGGGTCATTTTAAACAGCAGAGAATGAAGTAATGCTGCCACTGTCTCAGGAAAATATTCTGGACACTATTGTTTGCAGTTCTGTTTGAATTCGTCATGGCACTGACGAAGAAAAGGAGGGAAAGAAAAGGGATTCATTTTTATTTTAATGATTTTGTTTTGCTTTTTTTAAATGCTGTGCCTGAATGCAAGGTATTAAAGGAGGGTCAAACGAACATGCTTCAGTTTCATATTATGTGCAAAAAAAATGATACAAGTGCCAGTAATTGCTTTTGTTTCTTTTTTGTTTAATTTTCTCTCACATATTTTCAGTGTGATATTAAGCTGGTTGAAAAAACAGAACTGTTGTCTAACCCCGCCACCTTTAAAAAAAAAAAAAAAAAAAACTTTACTGAGCGTGCCAATAATTTTGGATCTTCAGGTACAGATACTGAAGTTGTCCCATTGAGTGTCTTAACTCACTGATAAGCAAAATTACGTGTAATAATGTGCGTGTGTGTGGTTTTCCTTTTCATATATCAGATATTTTTTTTCTATTTATTCCAGAAAGTTCTCTTTTGTGTAATGTTAATAAGGTAATCAAAAATCCTTGCTAGTTTATATGGAAGGTAAATTCAGAACATGCACCAAAAAGAGTCAAAAACATCCACCTACAGTACCTGCATTAGACAATTTTAGTCAAAACACATTTAGACACATGTAGACGGGTTGATTTGCTTTAATGTACTAGCAAAACGGTTTGGAAATTGAAAACGGGAAAAAGCGGGAAATAAAAACGTGGATCAAAACGCAGGCAATCATAGTAAAAAAGACAAAATATACGGTTTGCCGTCTTGCCCGATTTGCTATACGTGATTCATCATGTTTATAATGCAACATTTTTCCACAGGAAGCCGTGCGGCTTAGCTTGCTAACTGCGCTATAACGACGCTAGCTGTCACACTAATTGGAATCATTTATATTCCAGGTGAATAAACCGCGTATTAACTAGCTGACCCAGGCAAACAAAACAGCAAGAAAACGCTCGACTTGATTTATGCAACCATAATCAGAAGCTAATAATGTCTTAATGAATCAGCATGTCAAGAGTTAGCTGCCATAAATGTAATATATGTAGTTTACGCTTCATTAAACCGCGCGCGTTAGCCATTTAGCTCTGCGTTCCCGAACCGCCACAAGGAGTTCACCGAGTGCTGCAGCTTCCCAAAATAAATCAGTGCACCCTCTCAACCCTGGGCTTCATGTAGGGGTTGTAAAAAGGTATTTATTACCCAGTTATCCAGCAAATCCCTTTGCTCCTTCAGCTCTCAGCAAAGGAAGGACAACTGAGTCATTGATTTACTTTTCTATAAACATCGTAGTGCCAGCTCATCCGCGAGTTAAACACATCTGGTGCAATAAAGGTAAAACATGCACACCAAGGAATTCAGATCCAAGGACAATGGACCAGTTTTACAGCGAGGTGCAGTGGGAAAAAACACTGTATGTGAGCAAAATAGCAGGTGTTTTTTTCCTTTTAAAAGACAGGATCTGAGAGATTTCTGAACACATTCTGTGATTTCTTATACTTGTTATACTTATTACATATATGCTGGCTTGTAGCAGCAGTAAACATTTAGAAATAATCCAAAATGTGTTTGTCTTAGTTTAGAGGTTCTACTGAAGACCTTAAAAAAAGGAAATAAATAAAAAATAAAATAAAATAAAACAAATCACAGATTATTGCAATGTATTGCTGAATATTATATATTATATAATAAAAAAAAATATTATATTATAAAATTTTAAATATTAAAAATGATATAATAAATAATGAGTTCAAATTTAATTATTATTAAAACAAATATTGTAGTGCATTAGGAAATTGTGATTTTTTTTTTATCTTAAAATTAATATAATTATTTATTAATTATAGGATATGAATATAGATTAGACTGGTATTCAATATTAGTCTAATTTATAATCATATACTATAATTATAACACTATAATTCATATGCTGCTTTCCAGATGAACCAGATGTTGCTTTAGTAAAATTTAGGTAATTGTTTTTATACATTGAATGATTTGTTATGGCAAATTTAAGAAATTTATTATTAAATAACAAGATAATTAAAAATAAGGGGTCAGACTAATAACTAATAACCCAGCACCTCGAGTCATTGTCTCGTTAGCATGATATCTCAGGAAGATTCTTTGGATTTATAATGGAATTATTTATCCAACCAGCAGATGAACTGGAACTTTGAATTGCTCCTAAAATGAGCGAAGGTCACAGCAAGGTCAAAAGTTATCTGCATCAACGCCATTGATGTTTATACCTTTAACATCGGAATGAATAGATACACTTCCATTTCAGTTCACAGGATAAAGCTAAATGGTTGTAATATGGATATTTCATGAACATCCTCCAAGCTTCATGTTCTGCTCAATATTTATGAAAGTTCTGCTTTTTTTTTCTTTATTCAATAACAGTGAAATTGTAGCATTTACTGTAAAATGCATAATTCATCATATCTTCATTTCAGCTATTAATAATACAAACACTGTGGACAGGAAGTAAGCTGCTAAAGCCTGGTCTGAGCTCGGAGCTCCGTTTAGTGGCTGATTGGAATGAAAATGGAAAAAGAGATAAAGAAAATCAGCTTCTTTTATTTCATCTCATTATATACAGTACAAAACATGAAGCTGTTGAGTTACTCAGCTGGTATATCTCGAGTATACAGTAAATAAATAAAATCTATAATGCTAATAACAAGCTGTTGTGGCGGTTATTAAGGGTTAATAACACCATTATTGGAGCTAGCTTTCTTAAACAGAATGTATTCACCTCTTTGAGGTCCAAAAACTGACTGAAAAATAAACAGAGCAAATTAATTTAAACAGATAACAATCATCAAGTGACACATTGATAATATTGTCCATTTAATTTCTTACTAATGTGCTGGAGAAAAAAAACCAAGACACTTTAGCAAGGCATTGAATGATGGATGAGTCATTTGTGGTTCCAAATATAACTAAAATGTAGAAATAAAATGTTTAATAATTACAGGATTCGGAGGTGGAGGCTGACATGAGTGCAGATGATGATTAAGTGGAAAAAAAAAAAAAACATGAAGTAAGAAACTTTGAACCATCCAAATATGGAAACCAATAAAAACATGATAGATAACGCAGATGCTAATATCATAATCCTAAATCTTCTTCTTCCTTTTCTAATATTATTATTATTATTATTATTATTATTATTATTATTATTATTATTATTATTATTATTATACTGTATTTATTTATTTATTTATTTATTTATTTATTTTATAATTTTTTATTCATTTTGCATTTGGAATTGTGATCATCTCTTCTCAATACAGCCCTAATTTTACTTTTTTCCCCTTAAATTAAACATTAAACATTACAGATTTTTACCTGCAGTGTTGTTCCATTTAGACATCCTCATGTTATGACATCACAAACCTTCCTTTTAGTCTCCAGCTTCTTCCTTTTTCCTGAAGGTGTTCACCTGTAACGTGTTATCCAGACTCACACATACATCAGCACATCAACAAGTTCAGTTTACTCGGCAATCTTAGTCACCTTGTTTGCTAACTGGGAAGATGTTAGCACAACATTTGTTGCGTTATTTTAACTTTTATTTGATCATTATTCCTCCATGTTTTGCTCTAATGTGTGATTTTAGCCCATGAGTGCTGTAAGACAGCGACCCATAAATCATTCAGTGATCATTTATTAAATCCCGCCTTGTGATTGTGGGGGGATGTGGTAGCTTAGTGGTGAAGGTGTTAGATTACTGACCAGAAGGTTGGAGTTTGAAGCCAAGGTCCACCAAGTTGCCCTAAGAAAGACCTTTAACCCACAATTGTATAAAGCGAGTTAAAAATTTTAGTCGCTCTGGATAAGGGCATCTGCTGAATGCCAGAAATGTAAATGATTGACAAATCCAGCTCTTCTTCCAACTTAAGTGATTAATTCATATAACCTCCCTTTTTTTTTAGCTGCAAAAACACAAAACTGACTACAGGAGCTAATATTCCGTCTCCTCAATCGGACTACGGGAGCACCCGAGAGCGCTAGTTTGTTTAGCCGTGGTAGACGGATTTTTTTTTTTAAGCTCTATACAAATCAGATTTCATTCAAAGAGGTAGCAGAAACCCTAACCGATGGCTTTCGGCTGAATTCAGGACCGTTCTGTGAATATGATGAGTACTGGAGTGAAAGGAGCCCAAGGACATGCGGTGCTCACCCACCGGCCAGTGATTAAATCCCATATTTTTCATTTATTCTCCCTCATAACCCCTGAGAGAGGTTATTGGAAATCCAAGAAGAAGATATACAGCCACATCCAAAGCCTTTCATATCAAAGAGATGTGTGAGTGTGTGAGTGTGTAAGAGGAGCGCTGAGAGTGTTACACACCTGGCTTCTCTCAGCTCACACACAGCTGTGTGTACATGCTAGTTAGATGATGTTGTGGTTCTGGTGAAAAAAGTCATTGGAATCGCACAAAACAGCACTTTTTATTCTTCATTGTTGTTTTTTCTTTCAGGAGAAGATCTTTAAACTGTTAAAGACCTAAAAAGGCTTTCCTCGTGGTTGCTAATACACTGAGAAAGGATGTGAGTCTTCATTTGGTGAAAATCCAGAGAGCTGTGTATGTTGTATGTTTAACGTAAGATTATGGTACTAAAAAAATAAAATAAAATAGAATAAAAACAGTTATTATTAAGGAGGCTTTTTTCCTTTCCAGAAATTACTTTTTGTGTTTTTTATTTATTTATTTATTTTAATGTGGTTACTATTAAAAGGGCTTTCTTGTCCAGAATGATGATGATGATGATGATGATTATGATTATTATTACTATTATTATTATTATTATTATTATTATTATTATTATTATTATTATTATTATTATTCCCCCAAAATATTTTTTGCTATTTCTTTAACATGGTTATTTTTTTATTATTATTATTATTATTATTATTATTATTATTATTATTATTATTATTATTATTAACATGGCTTTTTACTTTTTTTTTTGTTGTTATTTATTTCAGAAAAAATATTCTTTTTAAATTCTTTCCCCCTCAATCTGGTTTATTTATTTTTGCTTTTCAGAAAAAATGAAAAAAATGGTTAACTTTTTAATTATTATTATTTTTTAAACTCTTTATTATTCTTATTTCATTATTATGAATATTTTCCATCAAAAATCCCCCATACAAGTGACAGTTTCAGCTGTTACTATAAACACAATAAGTCACAAGTGTCAGAGCTGCAACTTCTGACCTCAAGTTTACTTTACTTCTTTTTATAACTAATTCTGTTCCTTCTTGACGATAAACAGCAGGTTGAGCAGAGTGCGCTGCACGAGTTGGTGATGAAAACATATTTATTTATTTGCCTTGTGGCATTTTGTGGCTAGATGAAAGCAATTAATGTGGGATAGAGCCACGTCATCACTCGTCTGTTACTCAGGTATCCTGCCATTAAACAGCGCCGATCTGGCCTCAAATAGTGGACGAGTTTTTGATCAGAAAACAGCAGGATTTGCAAATGAGCTTCAATGGCGGCGTGATTAAGAAACCATGATGAGTTGAAAGGTAGAATGTCAACCTGGTGAACGAGTTAGATCAATGGAAAATGAGCGTTTCAGAGCTGTTCATCTTTTAGTGCTGTGGATATTAATATGACCACATCTAGAAAATAAACATTTAAAAGACAAATCTTTCCGGAGATATTCGCATTCTGGGAATTTCATTATGTACTAGTTTTGCGTTCATCCAATTAAATGAGTTCTAGAGCCTATATATATACACCAATCAGCCATAACACTGTGAGCAGTGAGAGGTGAAGTGGATAACACTGATGATCTCCTCATCATGGCACCTGTTAGTGGGTGGGATATATTAGGCGGCAAGTGAACATTTTGTCCTCAAAGTTGATGTGTTAGAAGCAGGAAAAATGGGCAAGAGTAAGGATTTAAGCGAGCTGACAAAAGGGGCTAAAATTGTGATGGCTAGACCACTGGATCAGAGCATCTCCAAAACTGCAACTCTTGTGGGGTGTTCCCGGTCTGCAGTGGTCAGTATCTATCAAAAGTGGTCCAAGGAAGGAACAGTGGTGAACCAGCGACAGGGTCATGGGTGGCCGAGGGGGAGCGAAGGCTGGCCCGTGTGACCCTATCCAACAGACGAGCTACTGTTGCTCAAATTGCTGAAGAAGTTAATGCTGGTTCTGATAGAAAGGTGTCAGAATACACAGTGGGTCAGGGCTGTCTTGGCAGCAAAAGGGGGAACACAATATTAGGTCTTGCTCTACAGGTGTAGCTTGTTACATGGAAAAAACATGGAGTGTTTTTGTTTTATTGTCAGTCTTCAATCTATCGCTTGCTAGAGGACAAACGGTTGGCGTTTATTGATTTGGAAAGAGAGAAGACATTGTTTGCTCATGCTAGGGGTCATTCAAGGCCGGAACGTTGCTTCTTTAACTGAAAAACACGTTTCTGTCTTTATTAAGAGTCGCTATTATTATTTTATCCACCACTCAGATGTGTCAGATGTTTCACGGAGATGATCCTACAGTGTCTCTATGATCACATTCGCCATCCAGGATCTCGTTCCTGATTAACGTGACAGACTCTTTACTTTACTTCTCCATATTTAGCTAGCTCACGCTAGTTTAGGCGAAGAGACGGCAGCATGACATATCTCGAGCTCTTCCTGCTTTAAAAGGAAACGCGTCACGATACGGAATCACATATTTAACAAGAAAAGTGAGAAAAATAGCCGGAGATTGAGATCGAGAGCCGACACAATGGAACTGAGGCTGACATTCAGACTCGTCTCCCCGATGAGACGCTCCCTGGAGTTCACACTTCAGCCACAAAGAGGAACGAGAGTGAAAGAACAAAAGGAACACAGAGGAAACATCGACCCTGTCACCGCGCCGCTATCATCCCTCGTTCCTGGGAGCTCACATCTCACAGGTGGGCTGAGGTGTGTGTGTGTGTATGTGTGTGTGTGAGAAAGAGACTCCCAGTAGGGGCTGTGGTT
>JAUCMX010000009.1:2778173-2780673 GCA_033459395.1 Hemibagrus guttatus | reverse complement strand
TTCAGTAATTCAACTCAAATTGTGAAACTCGTGTATTAAATAAATTCAGTGCACACAGACTGAAGTAGTTTAAGTCTTTGGTTCTTTTAATTGTGATGATTTTGGCTCACATTTAACAAAAACCCACCAATTCACTCTCTCAACAAATTAGAATACTTCATAAGACCAATAAAAAAAACATTTTTAGTGAATTGTTGTCCTTCTGGAAAGTATGTTCATTTACTGTACATGTACTCAATACTTGGTAGGGGCTCCTTTTGCTTTAATTACTGCCTCAATTGGGCGTGGCATGGAGGTGATCAGTTTGTTGCACTGCTGAGGTGGTATGGAAGCCCAGGTTTCTTTGACAGTGGCCTTCAGCTCATCTGCATTTTTTGGTCTCTTGTTTCTCATTTTCCTCTTGACAATACCCCATAGATTCTCTATGGGGTTCAGGTCTGGTGAGTTTGCTGGCCAGTCAAGCACACCAACACCATGGTCATTTAACCAACTTTTGGTGCTTTTGGCAGTGTGGGCAGTGCCAAATCCTGCTGGAAAATGAAATCAGCATCTTCAAAAAGCTGGTCAGCAGAAGGAAGCATGAAGTGCTCCAAAATGTCTTGGTAAACGGGTGCAGTGACTTTGGTTTTCAAAAAACACAATGGACCAACACCAGCAGATGACATTGCACCCCAAATCATCACAGACTGTGGAAACTTAACACTGGACTTCAAGCAACTTGGGCTATGAGCTTCTCTACCCTTCCTCCAGACTCTAGGACCTTGGTTTCCAAATGAAATACAAAACTTGCTCTCATCTGAAAAGAGGACTTTGGACCACTGGGCAACAGTCCAGTTCTTCTTCTCCTTAGCCCAGGTAAGATGCCTCTGATGTTGTCTGTGGTTCAGGAGTGGCTTAACAAGAGGAATACGACAACTGTAGCCAAATTCCTTGACACGTCTGTGTGTGGTGGCTCTTGATGCCTTGACCCCAGCCTCAGTCCATTCCTTGTGAAGTTCACTCAAATTCTTGAATGGATTTTGCTTGACAATCCTCATAAGGCTGCGGTTCTCTCAGTTCTTTTTCTTCCACACTTTTTCCTTCCACTCAACTTCCTGTTAACATGCTTGGATACAGCACTCTGTGAACAGCCAGCTTCTTTGGCAATGAATGTTTGTGGCTTACCCTCCTTGTGAAGGGGGTCAATGATTGTCTTCTGGACAACTGTCAGGTCAGCAGTCTTCCCCATGATTGTGTAGCCTAGTGAACCAAACTGAGAGACCATTGTGAAGGCTCAGGAAACCTTTGCAGGTGTTTTGAGTTGATTAGCTTATTGGCATGTCACCATATTCTAATTTGTTGAGAGAGTGAATTGGTGGGTTTTTGTTAAATGTGAGCCAAAATCATCACAATTAAAAGAACCAAAGACTTAAACTACTTCAGTCTGTGTGCACAGAATTTATTTAATACACGAGTTTCACAATTTGAGTTGAATTACTGAAATAAATGAACTTTTCCACGACATTCTAATTTATTGAAATGCACCTGTATATCCATCCATCCATTTTCTATAGTGTTTCTCCTACACAAGGTCATGAGGAACCTGGAGTCTCTTCCAGGGGACACAGGGGACATGGGGACATTTGGGATGCAGCTATAGTGTAGCTCATATCGTATACATGAGCCTTCATGCTGTAGCTGAAGCACAAATTGTTTAAACACTGATTTGGTGTAGAAAAGATGATGAGGACATGAGGTCATCATGTCACTCGCTACACGAGTTTGACGTGAAGACGGCTGCACGGAATAACGTCACGTCTTCATATAAACGTGACACTCATTTCCCGTGTGCTCATGAAGCTTCTGGAAAATAATGAAAAAGAAAGAAAAATCCTAATTAATGAACGTTTTCTCTGAAATTCTCCCTGAGGTCTGTTTTACCCGAGGGACCTTCCGACAACCTCGCCCGGAATGCTTTCTCGCAAATTCCCAGATGTGTGTGTGTGTGTGTGTATGTGTGTGTGTGTGTGTGTGTGTGTGTGTGTGTGTGTGTGTGTAAACGTCAGCCAGGCTCTGGTTAATTGCCTGTATGCTCCCCTGTGGTCTGAGTGTGTGACCAGCCTGGTGGAACATGTCAAGATGGTTCTGAGGTTCTGAGACAGTATCAGACACACACACACACACACACACACACACACACACACACACACACACACACACACACACATACAGTGGTCATAAAGAATGAATTTTGCCTTTGGTAAGTATAAGATTCTCTTAACTTTCCTAATTTCTTTTTTTTAATCCAAACAAATATGCAATTAAATGGTTAAAGTATATACACAAACACACAGACACACAAACATGACTTTTGGTAAATGAGTGAATAAATACTGTAAAAACCACACACACACACACACACACACCACACACACACACACACACATTGATCACAAACTTTGCTTTAATAAGAATAGTCTTTCTATCTTTCTTTCTTTCTTTCTTTCTTTCTTTCTTTCTT
>JAUCMX010000009.1:2713173-2775673 GCA_033459395.1 Hemibagrus guttatus | reverse complement strand
TAATAATAATAATAATAATAATAATAAAAGGGGGGCGCACGGTGCTTAGTGGTTAGCACGTTTGCCTCACACCTCCAGGGTTGGGGGTTCGATTCCCGCCTCCGCCGTGTGTGTGTGGAGTTTGCATGTTCTCCCCGTGCCTCGGGGGTTTCCTCGGGGTATTCCGGTTTCCTCCCCCAGTCCAAAGACATGCATTGTAGGTTGATTGGCATCTCTAAATTGTCCGTAGTGTGTGTGATTGCGTGTGTGTGCCCTGCGATGGGTTGGCACTCCGTCCAGGGTGTATCCTGCCTTGATGCCCAATGACGCCTTCATCGACCCGAGTGTAGATCAGATAAGCGGTAGACAATGAATGAATGAATAATAATAATAATAATAATATGTGGCAGTTGTGAACTTAAGGACCACTCAAATATCCGCACATGGAAAAATGATAAAAATAAATAAAATAAACTGAATTCAAATTCTTATAAATAAAATAAGATAAATGTTGTAAATAATATAAATCAGCACTTCACTTTCTCCACATGTTGTTATGTTACAGCTTTATTCCAAAATGGATTAAATTTATTATTTTCCTCAAAATTCCACAAACAATACCCCATAATGACAACATGAAAGAAATTTGTTTGAAACATCTCTAAATTTATTAAAAAATAAAACACACAAAAAAAATCCCATGGACATAAGTATTCACAGCCGTTGCCATGACACTCAGTATTGATCTCAGGAGCATCCTGTTTCCACTGATCATCCTTGAGATGTTTCTACAACTTGACTGGAGTCCACCTGTGGTCAATTCAGTTGATTGGACATGATTTGGAAAGGCACACATGTGTCTATATATGGTCTCACAGTTAACAGTGCATGTCAGAGTACAAAGCAAGCCATGAAGAATAAGGAATTGTCTGGTCTGAGGAAACAAAGATTGAACTCTTTGGCTTGAATGGCAAGCGTCATGTCTGGAGGAAATGTCTTCACCATCCCTAGAGTGAAGCATGGTGGTGGCAGCATCATGCTGAGAGGATGTTTTTAAAATACAGGAGATTTTTTTTATCCATTTAATATTACATCCCTAGAGTAGTTTTAGCAAGTTAAGACTTTCCTATGCTACATTTCTTATGGCATTGATCTATATTACTTGACTCTCTCTCTCACACACACACACACACTCTGCTATCCATCTCACACAGTACACACACTGAACCGGATGTTTCTCTGTGCGATGGCGGTGTGTGTTTAGCATTCGCTGTGCTGAGTGTTTTGTGTACGTAGAGGCTTTTTCAGCCCCGGTGCTTCGGCTTTGTAGGCACTTTTCAGGACCTGGTGGCCATTTATCTTGTCTGAAAAGACGTATGCCAGCATGGAAATATCCGCCATTTTACCACGCTTTCATAAAGCATATTCTTTGGTAATGGTCCTCTGTCGAGCCCTTATGTATTATTGAACAGCGCTCATTTTCATTCAAACAACCCGTAAGTCCTTCATGGAGAGAGAATGTAAAAGAGAAGAGGGAAGGGTGTGTGTGTGTGTGTGTGGGGGGGGGGGGGGGATACTTAATAACACATTCGCAGAAAATTAGTCACCTTGTCCTTTGCACGCAATTTTCTTGAGCTCGGCGGCGTATTTATCAAAATGAGGTGAGGTAAATGCATGCTTCTGGTGCGCCTTTATTGGCTTCTGTTTACTTCAGGTCTTTCTGAGCAGAGGCACAAAGGTGCACACACACACACACACACACACACACACACACACACACACAGATACGTATGCATGTTTCTATACACAGACAGAATGGTTGCAGCAATCAGACAGAAATACACACGTATTTAAATTGGAAACAAACACACACACATGACCTCATACACACACATACACAGACACACACACACACAGACGCACACACACACATACACTCACATACACACACACATAACCTCATGCACACACACATACACACATGCAGACAAATACACACACACACACAGATGCACACACACACACACACACACACACACAAGCACACACACACACAGACACACACGACCTCATACACACAGACACACACACAAATACACACATACGCACACACACAAGCACACACATATACACAACTAGACACAAACACACACACACATACACACAAATAAATACATATATATACACACACACACACACACACATGACCTCATGCACACACACATGCAAACACACATGATCTCATACGCACACACACACGCACACACGTGTGCATGTTTCTATACACAGGCAGAACGGATGTTGCAATCACTCTCTCTCTCTCTCTCTCTCTCTCTCTCTCTCTCTCTTTCTCTCTCTTTCTTTCTCCCTCCCTCTCTCTCTCTCTCTCTCTCTCTCTCTCTTTACCCCCCTCTCTCCCTCACCCCCTTCCCTCATTCTCTCTCTCTCTCCAGTGACTGGTTGCATGCTGTGAGTATGCATCATGCTGCGAGTGTGTCATCACATTAGCTAAGGAAGCCCTTGTCCCTTTCATTGCTGCGTGTTCTGTGACACACTCACACCTGTCCTTTGCTCTCTGCAGATGTAGATCAGTGTGAAGCCCTTGCTGTGTTTATCAGTCTGACTTTATTACTGCGTGTTCCTAATTGCTCAGGACGCGATATCGAGCTCTTCTGTAATTGAATCTAAAGACGTAGTTCACAGAGCGTTAATTTATGAACAATGCGAAGGATGGTGCTCGCTGAATGCGAGTGTTACTCATCCCTCACGCTGCTCTGACAGGGATTGATCAGCTTCGTGTCACCTGAGCTTGTTAATTGAGGTGAACTGTGTTATTATTCATTATATATATATATATATGTATGTTTGGTTTTTTTTTTGTTTTTTTTTTACTCAAATGCAACAGGCACCACGACAGACTGAGGGTTGGGAAAGAAGAAAAAAAACTAAATTATATTTTATATTTTATATCCCTTTGGGCTACAATTCCCTGCTTCACCTGATTATTATTATTATTATTATTATTATTATTATTATTATTATTATTATTATTATTTAATTATTATTTTACAATGTTCCCAATTTTTTCAATTTTATTTTATTTTATTGTTGCATTATTACTATTTTCTTAAAAAAAATGTTTCTCATTTGGTCGGTCGGTCATTCATTCATTGTCTACCGCTTATCCGATCTATTCTCGGGTCATGGGAATCCCAATCTCAGGCGTCATTGGGCATCAAGGCAGGATACACCCTGGACGGAGTGCCAACTCATCACAGGGAACACACACTCTCACACACTACAGACAATTTAGAGATGCCAATCAACCTACAATGCATGTTTTTGGACCAGGGGAGGAAACCGGAGTACCCGGAGGAAACCCCCGAGGCACGGGGAGAACATGCAAACTCCACACACGGCAGAGGCGGGAATCGAACCCCCAACCTTAGAGGTGTGAGGCAAACCACCAAGCCACCATGCCCCCAAAATTTTTTCATTTAAACATTATTATTATTATTATTATTATTATTATTATTATTATTATTATTATATTTTTATTAATTATTTATTTATTATTTTTTGCAATACAAATATAGCATCTTTTTATTTATTTAGTTAGTTATTTAGTTAGTTAAATTTATTTTATGGTTACATTTTTACTATTTTATTCCGAATGATTTTTTTTATTTAAACATTTATTATTATTATTATTAATATTATTGTTTATTGATTGATTGATTGAGGGGGTTTAACCAGCGGAAACCAACCAACCCAAATGAATCTAACCCTGGTCATCCTGGCCCTAAACTAGCACTCCATACACTAAAATCAAAATAACAGTTAATCACTGAAACTGTAGCTGGAAAACTTAAACCATCTCGCCTTAGACCTTAATACTGACCTTAAATCTTACACTTACCTCAGAAAAAAACATTACTCCTGACTTTAAAACCTTAAAACCTACCTTCATCGTAAACTCTTCATCCTCCTGGGTCCAGAGTTCGTTTCTTCACTCTCATACCTGCACACCATTTCAATGAGTTTCAGTGAAGCTCCTGAAACATCCCTGAAGAATATGATTTATCTGACCAGTTACAGTAATTTGGGGTTTAAGGGGTTAAATAACTAACTCATATCCATAGTGACCACACTGGTCATTTTAAACACGTGTTAAATACTTTTACAGTTTTATGTTTATGTTTTTCTGCTGCATGAATGTTTTGTATAATCTGTTGATTTTAATTAGCTTGATTTCCATACTGCAGATTTGGATCCCGATCGTGCGGTATATAATTTTCAGCAACATATTTTCCATTAGAGTGACTGCTCCATTTAGCTTAAATTCACACTGGCGAGCGAAAAAGCGACCCGTCATTTCATGTGACGCTGAACTACTTAGAGAGATTCTGGCAACAGTGAAGAGCAACAAATCAAAATGGAATTTACTCCATTTTAGGCAAATTAGTTATGCCTCGGTGAAGCGACAAATTTAAATGATTGGCTTCAGTAAATTCCTTGGGCCATACCTCCATATGGTGCAAATTGTATGATGTCCTTCAGCTCTTTACTCCCTCAACTTGTAGTTCTTGCATTTTGGTTCCCATGGACTTCATGTCCAACCCAATTGAGATTAGACCTAGGAAACAAACAAACATAAAAATTACAAATCTTTTCTGCCTAATGATCCAACTCATAGACTGTACATATAACTGGATAATGCTTAAAAAATATTTATTTATTTATTTATTTATTTATTTATTCATTTCATTAATTCATTCATTCATTTATTTATTTATTAATAAATCACCCTGTAAAAGCTATTTATTTATTTATTTATTCATTTATTTATTTATAAATCACCCAGTAAAATCTATTTATTTATTTATTTATTTATTTATTCATTTATTTATTTATAAATCCCCCAGTAAAATCTATTTATTTATTTATTTATTTATTTATTTATTCATTTATTCATTTATTTATTTATAAATCACCCAGTAAAATCTATTTATTTATTTATTTATTCATTTATTTATTCATTTATTTATTTATAAATCACCCATCTATTTATTTATTTATTTGTTTGTTTGTTTGTTTGTTTGTTTGTTTGTTTGTTTGTTTATTTATTTATTTATTTATTCTCTTTTTTTTCAATCACTCAGTAGCACACACTTTCAGCCAATTATATTGAGACACATTTGGTGAACTATTTGTCATGTTCTAAAACCTTAAGAGCCCAAAGTTTGAATGTTCTGTGTCTTTCCCTTAGAAAGACTGATTTAAAAAAAAAAGAAAGGAAAAAAAGGAAACTTACAAATCTTTACTGTCTAATGATCCAGCTGCTAGACTGTATATTTCATTGGAAGATGCTTAAAAAAGTTATTTATTTATTTATTTATTTATTTTTAAATCACCCAGTAAAAGTTGTTTATTTATTTATTTATTTATTTATTTATTTATTTACTCATTTATTTATTCATTTATTTATTCATTTATTATTTTTTTCTTTTATTTATCAAACCTAGTAGCATAACCATTCAGACCATTCAGGCCACATGTGGAAAGCCTTCCCAGAAGACTTAAAGCAGGCATCCCAAAACTTTTGGCAGTATAGTGTAGCTTTGACCATCTGAGACAATGCTACAGATTTCTATGTAGAACCCTACAACAGAAGGTATATTCTCTTCGATGTAGAACTCATTAGGCAGCTAATGACTCTAACTCTAGCTAATGAGCTAATGTAGCTAAAGGACGCAACGTATGTGAATGTATAGTATGATGCCAAAGAAAAAAAAAAAAAAGATTCCTGGAGTTTGTTCTAAGAATGAAAGGATGCAATTAGAATAACTCCACTCCTAGTGAGGCTTCAGAATTCGATGAAGAACTCTTAGATGAATTCTTATTTAATGCAAATGTCCACTTTCAGGTCAAAGGTTTCACTTAATATACATCAGACATCAGATTAGAGGGAAAATGTGATCTCAGTGACTTTCACTACACCAGATAGGCTGGTTTGAGTTCTTCAGAAACTCCTTGGATTTTCACAATTTTATACAGGAAAAAAAAATAATCTAGTGAGTGGAGGTTCTGCTGTCAGGAACACAGTGTTGTTGAGGAGGAAGAAATACCAGACTGGTTCAAACGGGCACCAGTCTTGAACAAGTACTCTTTACAAGCGTGGTGAGCAGAAAAGCATATCTAAACACGTCAAGATTGCTGTCAGGGAAGAGCAGGGATCTGAGGCTACAGTGGGAGAAGGATGAGGACTGAAAAAAAGACCAGGTTATGTTCTTCAGAGCTCTCTCATTAACAAGGTGTTTCAGCCTCCAGAACCTTAGCTCTTAGCTTTTAGTTGTTTTGTGGGAAACGGACTTACGGGAGATTTTCAATCAGTATAAATAAACAAATGATGCTCAGGCTGTGAGTCTGATATAAAATGAGTCAGGACTCATGTTAGCTTTCAGTGTTTTTTCTACCTGTGTTTTTCCCCTCTGTTGGATAGCCTTACACCGAAGATAAACGCCTTTAAATGTTAGCACTTGGGGCATCTTTAGCAGAGAGCAGAAATAGGTCTGATATCACCGCTTACTTTGAAGACACAAACATTCGTGTGGAACATTCTGGAACTTGTCTATGAATATATCGCTCCTAGTAGGCTAGAGAAAAACAGAAACACTTATGAAACACAGCAAATTCTTAAAGCCCTGAGTGTCTACTTTCATATCGAGCTTCATATTGACCACCGCTGTGGAGTGCGGTGAGTCGCAAATTCCATTTTTTGGCCTCTGGTAAAAATAGTTAAGGTGGGCTCTGTATATATAAAGTAACTATCCTGAGTTATAACTCACATAACGACACTCTGAAGAACAGTGGGGACTTTACAAGTTCAAAGTTAGAGTCTTTACAATCGAGTTAGCCCTCTGGACACTGTGATTATGGACACTTTAAAACCTTCTCTCTCTAAGAGCTCCAGTCGTGTGGGTCTGATCTTAAACTGGTTTCTGTGGTAAATAAGTTTGGACTCTATCTCCTCTCCATTTGATAATGCTCTCTGGAGCATCTGTGCAGCGCTGCAGTTTATTATCATGCCGTCGATACTAATGAGATTTCGCCGTTCTGTTGAGTCCACCTCTACATTATTGAGAGTGGGCCGGAGCGGGGGAGGAGCATTTTGTTGTCGAATTACAGTAGGTCTGAATTGCTGTGAGTCGAGTGAGTGTGTTATGCGAGCTGAAGTTTGCCATGTTTTGATATATGTCCTGAGTGTGTGTGTGTGTGTGTGTGTGTGTGTGAGTGAGTGTAAGTGTGTGTGTGGGTGTGTTTTATGGATTTAATATATAGTATAGTATAATAAACCTGAAGGTGACCTCGTTCCTGCTAACACAACAAATTCAGTTTATCAGATACGTAATACACTCACAATGCTGTTGTGTAATAGTGCTGTATATATTTAAGCGCGTGTGTGTGTGTGTGTGTGTGTGTGTGTAATGGGGTGTCGTCCTACTTTAAGATTTTGGCCAGTAGCAATTTTGTGGTGTACAGTGCTACTATAATCAACACACACACACAACTTTAAAGAAAGATCAATAGTAGGAAGGTTGAGGAATAATTTTCCACCCTTC
Organism: Hemibagrus guttatus; assembly: GCA_033459395.1. Lineage (NCBI taxonomy): Eukaryota > Metazoa > Chordata > Actinopteri > Siluriformes > Bagridae > Hemibagrus > Hemibagrus guttatus. The sequence continues at coordinate 2,768,072 of JAUCMX010000009.1, read as the reverse complement.
ACCGTGACACATTTCATCACCAGATCTGTTAACCTTCAATTACTGATAAACACAGGGCTACACACATGCGTCTCACAACATGCATGCACACAATACAAATAAACACACTTCTACTACAGCTACAGGTTTCTCATTGATGTGGAGCTGAAAATATGCCTGTGGAGAAACCTTTAGCATGCTGTAGCGTATAATGAAGCAGTTTTTCTCATTACACCAGCGAAATGTACCAGATGCCTGAAGCATTTGCTTATATTTCACGCTGGGATAATATAATATGACGCACTAAAAGCCCAGAGGATCCTCGATAGTGAATTCTATTGACACGGTGTGAGGGAAACGGTAAAACCATGCCGGCGCTGGCGTTTTGGTTGAGTCCGAGTTTGTGAACTGTGGTATATGACCTACAGTAACTAGGAATTAATTATAGGCAGGAAGCAGAAAGATGCTCTGCATGAGATATAGAATTTAATACGAATCTGAGTCTGACTCGTTTATCCAGTTTGGTCTTTAATAGGAAATAAATTGAACTTTAATCGATTTTGAATGAAAAAGATTTAGTTAAAAATGAAATGCTGGGTCATAAGGAAAAAACAATGACATAAAAGAAGAAGAAGCACAGTGGAATTATTTTCTTTGCGTATCCCAGCTAAGGAAGTGTTGGGTCAGAGCACACGGGCAGCTATGATACAGTGGGAGCAGAGAGGGTTAAGGACCTTGGTCAGTTGCCCAAAAGTGGCTGCTTGGCAGTGCTAAGGCTTCAACCCTGACCTTTAGATTAACAACCCAGAGTGACCCATTAAAAGTTAAATAGGAAAGAGGTAATAATGTATTTCTTAAACTTTCATAAACGAATCATTCAGTTGTACGACAATTACTGTACAAAACATCATTATTATACAATTCATTTCAATTCTATTTCATTTATACAGCACTTTTAATGGACATTGTCGCAAAGAGAAAGAGCGGCTATAAACCTCTTTAACTCTACACAGTATATTCAAGCTCAATTGTGTAACCAGGTGCAACTTATGTGTAATTAACAGCATTAACTATACACCGATCAGGCATAACAATCTGAGCAGTGACCAATGAAGTGGATAAGACTGATGATCTCATCATGGCACCTGTTAGTGGGTGGGATATATTCGGCAGCAAGTGAACATTTTGTCCTCAAAGTTGATGTGTTAGAAGCAGGAAAAATGGGCATGCGTAAGGATTTGAGCGAGTTTGATGAAGGGCCAAATTGTGGTGGCTAGACCACTGGATCAGAACATCTCCAACTGCATCTCTTGTGGAGTGTTCCCGGTCTGCAGTGGTCAGTATCTATCAAAAGTATCATTTAACTCCTGTATGTATACTTTAAGTCTCAACTTGCAGGATGTAAAGGATCTGCTGCTAACATCTTTGTGCCAGATACCACAGCACACCTTCAGGGATCTAGTGGAGTCCATGCCTCGACGGGTCAGGGCTGTTTTGGCAGCAAAAGCGGGACCAACACAATATTAGGCAGGTGGTCATAATGTTATGCCTGATCTGTGTAAATGGATATAAAGTGCAACCTGTCATTCATTAATAAACAAAAAAAAATGAAACACAAAATAGCTAGGTGTCCGGTCCAGAGTAAAGCTCCAGGGTTGAGCCGCAGGGTAGGCTTCGGCTCGGGCGACTCGGTATTACGATGAGAAAGAGATATACGAGTGCATTGTTGAGTGTCATGCATGCGATTTGTTTGTCTGTGCTCCATTATGTTGCACCGTGCAAACTCCCATCCACAGTGCTGAATGTAATTATGTCCCTCTACCCTCAGGCGAACATCTCTGACCCCGCCTCAGTGCATGTGTTATTGTAGTGGGAGCGCTCCTCTGTGCTCCTGGAGGTTCTGGTCGCTATGCCGGCTCTAGCCAGCGACCCTGTGGGCACGATGCTCCATTTGCGAGGCACCTGACATCACAATGTGATTAGATTTTCATGCAGTCTGAGCTTTTGATGCACTGACATTATTGTTCTTTTCACAATTTACAATACTCTACATCATTTCCATGCAACATCCATAAGGAATAAAAGATGAAAAAAAAAAAAAAATCCATTCAGATATGATGATGTATGTAATATTTGCAGAGTGTTCCTCGACTGTTTACTCCTCAGGCTCTGATCATATGAGATTACATTTCCATCTAGTCTGCGTTTTTTTTTTCATTGACTTATACATGGACAGGACATTAAATTCCCAAGAAAGAGACTGTATGAATATTTAAGATGTCTCTATGACAACCAATGTGAGTGCTGTATTAAATGTAAATAAAAGAAACAGAATAAAAATAGAATAAAGCCTGCCTATACAACTGAATTATAGCTGAAGTGCAGGCTGATGGGCGTGGCCTGATATTCAAATGAGCAGGCTTGATTAACAGGCCTCTGTGCAACATGAATAAATCTAAACACACTAGAACTCAGAAGGAGAATTGTTCAGGAGCATATTTAGCACAATTTGCTAGCTTAGCTTTCACTCACAAGGTTACTTTTCTCTCTCTAGTTTAGCTGTTGCTTGCTATCTTAGCTTCTACTTTTCAGTTAGCTAGTTTAGCTTATGCTTGTGAGATTAGCTTTCACTCATTGTTTGCTATACTAGCTTTTACTTATCGGGTAGCTAGTTTAGCTTATGCTCGTGAGATCCTTAGGTTTCCTTTTACTTGATGCAATACTTTAACTTTTGCTAACTAAAATCTGCTTTCATTCGCTAGTTTCCCTTTCCTTAATTAGTTTATCATTTGTGCACTAGATTAGCGTTTGCTCATAAGATAAACTTCCTGTTACTACAGAAGATTCTTTTGCACTGGATATCACATTCAATAGCTACAGCAGTTTAGCCTTTGCTTGAAAGATTAACCATTACTAACTAGATTAGTTTTAATTTCATAGGTTCCTTTAGTTTCGATTCCTGATTAGCTATCACATTTGTTAATCTTTTGTTTGTTACAGCAGCTTAGCTTCTTCTTGCTACTCATTAGAATAGCTACATCATTTAGGTAGCTAGCCCATTTTAGATGGTTATACCAGCCTGCTTTACAGCAAAGGGAAGAAATAGAGTAATGGTTGTGTACATAATCACAAATGATTTGGATTCTGTCTGTGTAAACTATTTACTCCTACGTCGTCTTTCTTTCCACTGGAGGAATCAGTGGCCTCATGATCATGACTCATCACTAAACAAAGATATGAATCCTGATGCTGTTTAGCCTGAAGTGGAATCCAGAGCCAAGGTCATCATCTACAAGGTCACAAAGTCATGAACCAGGATGCGGTTGAATATACGGATTAAAACGAGGCTAACACAAACTGAAAGACACTAGACACAAATTAGCCTGCTATCATTTACATAATTGTGATTGGAGGCTACTAGCTTTCACATTACATTAGCAATCTTTGCATGCTATATATACAGTATGTTTTATCCTTGAGTTTTCACTGAAACCTAATAGATTACACTGCAAATCTACAACAACATAAAAAAAGGATTTAAAATCATACATATTAGCATTACAGCTATGTTTAATTGTTTTCTCCAAACAAGCAGCAGATTAATATTTAATTACCCAGAAATTTATTATTTAATAGTCATTCTAATCCTAGCTTTCCATCGACGTACCATCTGACTGATCCTTTAAGTATCTTCGGTTTTCAAAACTCCCCGTACATTTTTAGCATCTGTCTGAAAAAGTGTTGCACTCGAAGGACTCCATGGTGCTAGCATAGATGAGTGTGTACTGTAGAAGAGCTACAGAGATTAGCTGTAATGCATGAGTGAGCAGCCCACTTGAGAAGAGTGGATTTTTTATTTTATTTTAAAGAGGACGTTTTTTAAAATGTCTTGTGAGAAACGTTGCTACAATAGGATATCAACACAGTGGTTATTTTTGTTCATATACTGTGAATATCGAATATCTTCCCTCCTTCGTACATATTTATTTTGGCTATTTCATTCAAATCATCAAAAGCAACATGATATATGAAACTCCAAAAGCATTCAGCTCAAATTCACAGCGAGAAACTGCAGAACTCTCAGTGTTCTCGATTATAAAAATATCTCTTTAACATGCATATTTATAGACCTAGACTCTTTTGAGTGTATTCATTTGGCAAATGCACTTACACAAAGCTCAGAAGCACAAAAGTCCAAAAATCCATTTTTGCTTCATGAAAATGGATAAAAATGAACACGTTAAATGACGTGAAATTAGATCTGTAACAAGCTTCAGCACATAAAGAGGCAGTTTGGACACTTTGGACCACTCCAACCCATTCCCACAGAAGGTTTGCTCAAATTCCTCCACTCCTAAACCAAATCCCTCAAACACTTTACACCTCTGCAGACTGTTCAACCAATCAGTTTTCACCAATCTCAACCACACCCCCAGAAGGTTTTACCAACCCCATCCACTCCTGCAGAAAGGTTGACCAATCCACCTGCTCCTATTTAGGATTTGACCAAGCAGTCCTCTTTGCTCTTGAAAAAAACAGTCTGAACAGTCCTCCTTACTTTTGCACAGACTAATCTTGTCCGCTTGACCAATACTGTTGGTTGTCACCATCCTGCTGCCAATGTAGACCTTCTTGACCAATCCCAACCATTCTGGCAGCAACCCCACTTGCCCCCACAGAAGGTTTGACCAATCTTCTCTGATCCTACAGGAAGTTTGACCAATCTGATCCAGTCAAATCCACACACATTTTATCCAATTCTTTCTGCTCTGTCAGTTTGACCAACCCTACCTACTCCCACAGACACACTGGACCAATACCACCCACTCCCAGCAGAAACTTTGAGCCAACCTGCTTGCTCCAACTGACACACTGGGCCAGTGTGATGCAGGTTATCCTTTCTTGTCCCACTGAAATTCTGACCAATCCCAACTCCTCTTTTAGAAAGGTACACGTAACAATCCCACCCAATCCTGCAGAAAGTTTGACCAATCCCAACGACCAACTCTTGCATCACTGTTCTTTTGAACTTTTGAATTGTTCCATTTCTAAAAATATAAACAAATTATCCCTTTAGACTACCACGAAACTGACCAGGATATCACTGTGCCCTTTGCTTGTCCTGTGAGGCTCAAATCTGACCTCTGAAATCTGCCCCTGCTGGTATGAGACTAAGTACTGACCTTTCCCATGATGTTTTCTGTTGTCTGAACACACACCTCTAGAGCAAGCAAAACCAGGACTAGGATTGACACCTCATTTAATCGACTCTCTGACCCAAAACAACAAAAAATGATCAATTTTTCAATATCTAATTAAAATTTAAGGACGAACATATTCAGTAATTAACTGTACATACCTGTAGAATGTCTATTATACATCAATACTGTTAATCCCACATTAGCGTTTTGAAAGTCGCAAGATCCAGTCCGACTTTATTGTCTGACACTCACGCAAACACACATACACATACACACATTAATAACAGTGGCAGAAGACTGAAATTTACCTCCACTCATAAAGCAGCCTCGCTGTATCTGCTGTGCATCTCTGCTGATTGATTTGGCTCTGGGGGAACGATGGCGGTTTTGGGGGACTGAACTGTAACTACACACACACATACATACACACATATACACACAAGCCAAACTGTCATCAGCTTGCTCTTTCATTTGTCAAAATGATGTAGAGCTAGAGTGTCAGTGAGGACTGACTACACAAACACACACAACACACACACACACACACACACACACACACACAGCTACTATCTACCTGCTTCCTGAACATGTGTTGTTTTCTTCTCATGTAACTACAGACTAATGATATCAGTCACACAAAACGATCAACATTATTACGACCTCGGTGACCTCCCTACGGGATACGTTACGGCTTTGACCTTTTGTTAATTGGATCGATATAAATAGCACAGACAGATACGGTGGAAGTGGTGATAAAGCATCCAGCGAACAAATAACGCTTACTCCCACTCAGTGTGCTCTAGAATCACTCCTCCACATCAAAGTGAACAGATGTGAAGAATCCGCTATGAGCTTGTGTTACATCACATTCAGGCACTCAGGAATCATGGTCATTTTTACACCTCACGTTGGCTAAATTACAGTACGTTAGTTAGCTAGTAGGCGTTCCTGGCTCAAACTCTGGTTGTCCTGGCATTCATCTTTCTGTCTGTGTGGATACATATAGTGTATGTATGATTGCTGAGCAACATTTAATGAACCTGGTTTAGATTGTTATACAGTCTATACACATTTTTCTTCATAGGGTGCAAACAGAAAGAACTAAACAACCTGTAGAAAATGTTCTAATTTCCTAAGCGGTTTTCAATGAAAAGATTCCCACTCTATATGTTTTGAGGGAAGCCAATGGACCCCTAAAGAACTCTATTTTTTTTCAAGGGCTTTTTAAGTGACCACTAGGTACTTAACGGTTCTTGATTTCCAAAAAAAAGGTCATCCTTGGAACTGTTACAGATTTCTACATGAAACGTTTATAAGTTCATCCAGAGAGATAACCATAGAAACCACCAGTAAAATGTTTTATGTCCTTGTTTTTCCTAACAGAGGCATTTTTTGGAAACAAATCTACATATTCTAGAGCCCTTAATTAACCTGTTAACCTTTGAAGAGCGTGCTAGCGTGTGTTAACAGCCAGAACGTCCGTGAGATGATGCAGTAGAACTGCAGAAATATAAAACATGTTTCTTTCAGCTTGTATGTAGCTAAAGGGGCGGCACCAACAGAGGGGTGGAGTCACCAGAATGCGAACTAAATCGGCTTTTTTTTTGTGGAGGATAAATGATGAGGATCTTCAAGGTAACAGATAGTCAAGTTCGCATTACATGCGATTTGCGTCACAGACTTGCGTCAAACGCTAACTAATGAACGCATGGAAAAACACGTCTTAGCTGTAACCGTAGTAAATCTGATGTGCATTTAAATGAACAACCCTTGGTTTTACCTCTCACTCCTCTCTGGCAGTAATAAACTCGTTTGAAGCGGTTATACAGCGAGCCTGACAGCAGCCGGTGTTACATTCTCACTCCGTCTGAAATGAATCAATCGGCAGAATCCACACGAGGCCTTTATCTGACTCGGCTAAAGAGAATACAAATCGTTCCAATTATTCAGCGCTACCGCATAGCACAAGCCGAACGCAAACAAACAAATAAACATGTCCGTAAATAACGCCTGTCAGGCTGATGTGTGAAGCTGAGGACACTACCGACAACAACAGTGTGTCTTTTATCATTTATCAAAACTCCTTCTACTCAGAATGATATCCTGCTATGGATTATTTAGATCTGCGGCACTTCAGGCTCGTTTTGCTGGTTGTGACTGTTGTATGAAACTGATCATCTGTCTCAACCGTATCCTGTTTACTCGCCATTTCCATCATTCTGTCGGTGCTCGATTCTGTCGGCCGCTGAGTGCACTTCAGGGTCGTTAAATTCTGGATTCTGATTGGTCGGAATGTGATTAATTTTCTATAACGGCAGGTCTGATAGCAGTGCAGCTATAAATCACAGGTTTATATGTAGTATAGGTTTGTCGTTTGTTCTAATACGTTATGGTTGCTATGGGAACGATGTGTATGCATGTGGAATATTCCATGTTGATTGATTGACTGATTGATTGATTGGTTTTTGAAATAATGTGCAGTTATGCAAAAACAACAGTAAAAAATGCCATTGCTGATACGTGAAGGAGTTCTGCATGGAGATGTTTATTTAACACTTGATGAATGAAAGAAGTCTCCAGTTTTAGGGTCAGTAAAAAGAACGATAGCATGTCGTAATTTTAGCTATTCTTTTTAGCTTTTCCAACCTTTCTGTTATTGAAAAATGATTAATTTCACGGTAGTAAGAGTAACTCCGCTTCATCCTAATTATTTTCCTATAACGGCATGCAAACCTGCAATATTTACATATCTCTCTGAGGTTTTCCCCCCTAATATAAAGGATAATATAGGACCATTTTTTATTTCTTTTTTTTTGAGGGCTGTAACATGTAAGGTTTTGGTCAGCAGTGCTCTATTTCCACTGATGGATGGAGTTGAAGTAGAGTTGAGACATCCGAGCACCCAGTTGGCTTTGCCCTTTTGGAAGAAATCCTAGAAATTCAATGGAGAACCTAAGTTTCTCTTTTAGAAAGTGTTCCAAATAACCATCCGAAGAACCCTTGAGGGCTTTGCTATATGATAGATGGACCTCATAAAAAGAATTTCATTTTATCATTGAGTATACACAGTAAGTGTATGTGATTCTCAGCCTTTTAGAAAAGATCGATGAAATAAAGAGAGATATTTTGCAAGCGATTCAGATGTGCAAAGGAACGAAGAAGTGTACGCAATACACAGTAGATATTATATGTTAAGGCAAGAAAACGTGTTTAGAAATTAATTTAAATCATTTTCACTCTTGGACTGTAGTGATATGATTTGTTTATTTGATGCTTTTTATCCATTCACAACCACTATGAAGATTCTTCAAGCTCCACCCACTTCATATGAATTATAACTATTATTATAAATTTCTTTTAGTATTATTTACGTAGGGGGGGCACGGTGGCTTAGTTGTTAGCACGTTTGCCTCACACCTCCAGGGTTTGGGGTTTGATTCCCGCCTCCGCCATGTGTGTGTGGAGTTTGCATGTTCTCCCCGTGCCTCGGGGGTTTCCTCCGGGTACTCTGGTTTCCTCCCCCGCTCCAAAGACATGCATTGTAGGTTGATTGGCATCTTCAAATTGTCCGTAGTGTATGATTACGTGTGTGTGTGTGTGTGTGTGTGTGTGTGTGTGTGTTTGCCCTGCGATGGGTTGGCACTCCGTCCAGGGTGTATCCTGCCTTGATGCCCAATGACGCCTGAGATAGGCACAGGCTCCCCGTGACCCAAGTATAGTTCGGATAAGTGGTAGACAATGAATGAATGAATAATTTATATAACAGTACATGGTATTTTCTTGAATAATTGAATAAAGATTTTTATTTTATTTATTTATTTAAAAATAAATTATTTTTATTTTATTTATTAATTGTATTTATTTTATTTATTATTTATTGGAATAATTTTACTTATTAATTCAGAAGGGAGTTTTCACAAATAAATTTCTATTCTGTGTATACAAGTATGAAAAAGTACCAGGTTTAAGTGTTTGTGTCTGTGTGTGTAAAAATATATGTAATTAAGATTATGATATCTGTGGATTTTTTTGTCTTGTCTTTATTGTCTAAAGTAAATAAATAAATAAATAAATAAATACAAGTAGAAAATTAAATAAACCCTTTCTCATGCCAGTCGTGATGTCAGCATTCTCCCTGCAGTTATTGAGCTTTGTTCATGTGTATACAATGTGCCTGGGGTTTTATTGACTCAAGAATAGACAGAACAGCTTTCAATAAAAAATCATTATCATGAGAAGCTCTTGATTGAGAACTTTAACTGTCTCATACACACAGAGACAGGAGACAGAGACGGCATTTCTACACTGAAAAGAAACATTCCTGTCATGCTTCCCGTCTTCGGGTGAAGAATAAAGAAGACAGTATATCATCCTGAAAAACACAGGAACAGAGGCAAGAGGACTGTAAGATACACGCTCTGACTTCTACCTGATGAGAAATGTGTGTATAGCCTCAGGTGAGTTTCGTGTTCTCTAGTGCCACGGAATGTTCTGGATGTTCCTTAAGATGAGAACGCCGAGAAGGAGGCTCTGTCAAAAGCCTTTACGGTGAATGCCCTGCAGTGGAGAAGACAGCCGGGATGTTTTAGCAAGACGACTCGCTAACCTCGGGGAAAAAAGAGAGTTTTAGAGAGAGAGAGAGAGCGTGAGAGAGAGAAAAGAAAGAGAAAGAGCGCTGGTCTGGATGATATGTCTCCACGCTGCTTCAAGTCTCGCAAGCGAAAGTCTGCTTTTAAAATCAGGCTAACAGAGGCAGTGAACGCTCGCTCTGTTTATCCACCCCAAGCCCCGCAGGTGAGTGTGTGACTTAGACTCCAAACTCAAAAGGGTAAACGTCGAGGAGTCAACATGAGGCCTTCTCAAAATAATCTGCTCCAGACCCACAGGGCAGCGGGTGTCCCGGATTGCCCTCCAACACACGCCGGCGTTAATACAAGCTGAGCTGCGTGCCTTTGCTTTCACATTTATTTATATGGAAGGATGAACATTAAGCCATGCAGGACGAAGACAAACGCAGCATCAGCACTGACCTGAGACCTCCGTGTTCTACCTGTAGGACGGAGCCACTGGCATCGCATTTTTAATGGCATGAAGGAAAAATTCCACTCTGAACAAATTGCATATTAGTCTTTATCATTATATTATAATTATACTGTATATTAGTCTGTATTGGGCTAGTTTTAATTTCACAGTGGCCTACAAAAATATTGCTCAAAAGTAGTGCAGTATTGATTGAGTTCTTGTATGATCACTATTTAAAACAGTGATGCAGCAGCGCTTTAGTATTTTAGTTTGTCCAGCTGTCTCACCTCCTCATCTCTACAACCACTCTACTCAAACAGATCAAACCTTCCAAACCTGTTGCTAATACCGCCATCAAACCCCATAGAGCTGGTCATTTCGTAGCTCGCTAACTAGCCACATTGCATTCTGGGACTTTGAGTCCTGCACGTACCCACTAACTTCTATGCTGGATTTCTCATTAATTCGACAGCTTAATAAAAACCACGGCTGGAAAACGAGGAGTGAGAAAAGAAAGCTGTTTTTTGTTCTTTTCCTTTTTAGTTATCACTTATGTTGGAAATTTTTTTCATCCTATTAAAATTCACTCTCACTGTGCTAGCGATAACAATGTCCTGCTGTGACAACAGTGTGGCAGACAAGCACTAATTTCTCACAGAAATAATGAAAATACAACAGTAGCCAATTTATTACTGCCAGCATGACTAAACACATCACAAACTTATTTTTTTTAGTGTAAACATATTTTTATGTTTCAGGGTGGAGTTTTCTTTTAAATAGTCAAGCAAAATATCTAAATATGTAAAAGACTTTAATGATGGATACACATGATAGTTGTCTAAATACGATAGCAACAGGGGAACAATATCCAGTGCATAGTTTAGCATAATTAGAGAAAAAACACTAACATAACTGATTCAGATGAAAAAAATATATATATTAAAAAAAATATATGTATTATATTATTGTATATTAAAATACAAAAATATATTTATATTAAAAAATATTATATTTATTATATTATCAAGTATTATATGTTAAATTATTTATACAAATATTAATATTTATACAAATATTTATAAAATATTTTCTTCCATTTAAAAACCATACAAACTCTGAATACCTGACCATAAATGGTCACATAGTGACTAGCATTGTATCTGGTCATGCCATGATAGCAGATCTTGTTTGTGTGTGTGTGTGTGTGTGGGTGGGTGGGTGTGTGTGTGTGGATGTAAAAAAAAAAATCTGATTAAGAATGCATGATTAAGAATCTGTTCCTAGGCCTGAGCCATTTCTATTTTACGCTGAGCCAGCAGACCGGCCATGGAAACAGCAGCGAAGAAGAGAGTGTGTGTGTGAGAGATGTGTGTGTTCATGTTATTACTCCACACACTCCGAAATCAGCTGTAGGATGTGAAACGGTATTATTCCATATGTCAGCAATATCACTATGTCAAACAGAAGCAAGGACAGACACAGACTTTCCAATGAATCCAACTGTGTGTGTGTGTGTGTGTATGCCCTTATACACTCCACTTACACATATATAGATATACACACACATACCGGGAAGTCTTTCCTTTCTGCATGATCAAAGCCTCTACACTCCATGTGGCTAAAGTAAAGAGGTTTATGAGCAACTCGTGCGTATTACATCCCCGGATTTGCACATGTATGACAAACTTTGGAGACAAATCAGATTTTTCGTCGTGAAACGCCCGGGAAAACTAATGCTATTATGCCTACATTCTATGCTGAGCCTCTTAGAGTGCTGAGACACACCTCGCGTACGATACGAGGCCCCTCGCCAGAAAAAAAAAAAACCTAATCCACGTGCGGGAAACATAATCGCGTGTTAGGTGATCAAACGCAATACAAACCTCCACCAATATGAAATGTTACAGCTTCAAATCCACAGTAACTAATCTTGTTACCTTGCTTCTTTACTTTCAAGCAGCAGCCAGCAGTTTTAAGGAGCACACTCGCCTCCGGATAGAGCTAATTTTAGTGCTCAGGCTTCACATAATGGAGAACTTGTCAAATCATGTGTGTATATATCCGCTAACAGTGAGTTTGTTTGCACTGCGGCACCAGATTCATGTTTTTGACTGACAGGAACGGAACCTCCTCCTTAAGATTTGATATATTTGTGCGTTCTGAGATGCTTTTCAGCTCGTCACGTTTGTAAAGAGTGATTATTTAAGATTGCGTATCGTTCCCGTCGCTCAGTCTGGCTGTCTTTTCTGCGCTCATTTATCAACAAGCTCTCACAAGTGATGCTCACTGGATGTTTTTTGTTTTCTGCACCACACTGCTAACTATTCTAAAGACTACATTTAATTCAATTCAATTCATTTTTATTTGTACGCCACTTTCAACAAGTTTTACGGTAATACTGTATATAAACTCGAGATATAAATACATTTGAAATTTTAACATATTCCTAACGAGCAAGCAAGAGGTCATGATGGCGAAGAGGAAAAACTACCCGAGAAGATATGAGGAGACACCTTATGATCTTGACCATACCGTGTAGAATAAGCAGGTCCAGAGAGCAGAAGGGGTCAGGATCACCAGGATATCAGGAGTAACATATGGAGCTCCTCTACAAGCACCTCCAGTTTCACTAAATGCCAGTCCTGGATGATCTTGCCCATACCGTGTAGATCAAGCATGTCCAAAGAGCAGAAGGGGTCAAGATCACCAGGATCTCAGGAGTAGCATGTGGAGCTCCTCTACAAGTGCCTCCATTTGCATCAAATGACAGTTCTGGATGATCTTGACAATACTGTGTAATGAAATCTAATGCTCTGACTCCGAAACAGGGAAGTAAGCAGCGTTCTTATCAGCATTACCTTGTCAGAAGATCTTGTTAGATTTTGTACAATAATTCTAAGATCAATCCATATTTCCCTCAACCCGACCATTGGTTTTATTGAGTCCCCCAGTGAGCGTTAGCTATTATACTCACTTATAACTGTCAATTTCTCTCACAGCAATTAAAAGCCTTTTTTTTTTGTCCAGGGCAGACACAAGTGCCATTTTTCCCGAGCTGCTTTCCTTTCAGAGGCGCTACGAGGATGCGGGTCTTAAACAAAGCGAGCGCTGAAGCCTATTGAAGGCATGAGCTAAAGAGCAGAAAAACGGCCGCCTGGAGTGGCAGCAGGTTGCCAGGATTAAAACATGAAAATAAAGCTTTGATTCTGAATAAAGATAATAGAGATGTGCTTAATACGTACTCACACGCTCTATTCCTTGCCTCTCTCACACACTTGGCTGATTAATTCCGAGCTGAATGGCTATGTTAAATAGCGCAAGGTGACAAGGTGGCTGCCAAATCCGGCTCTTGACATGCTGTAAATATGGGTTTTTTTGGGGGTTTTTTCAGACTACTTCATGGTGGTTTAGTCATGCAGAAAAGCCTAGGTTCATGTATAGAGCAGGAAAATAATTAGTATGTAAATACAGGTTGGAGGGCTAGAGGGACAGAGGGACGGAGGGAGGGGCTTAAAATGAAGCCACAGTAACGTGAGATATGATCTATGAAAATATTTTACATATATACCTTGGCAATGTTGAATCTAATTGGTCAGATGTCAATGTATCTATAGCAACAGTTCAGTCACTAACCCTAACCCTAACTCTAAGACTATAGTGAACTCAGATGTTACACTAATTTATGAGTTGTTCAGGAGATCCTGGTTACACAACTCTAGGAAGGACATTATTCATAATCACACTCTCCAGTGTTTAACAAAGAATTAGGCTACTAATAGTGCAATGTTTACATTAAAATTTCTGGCAAACACCCTTATCTAGGGCAACTTTTTATCTCATTTTATACAGCTAAGGGTTAAAGGGCCTAGCAGTCCCAGCTTGAACCTGGGATTCAAACTCACAACCTTCTGATCAGGAAGCCAACACCTTAACCACTAAGCTACCAAGATGGGTGTTAGGATGTGTGATATTGCATCACAAGACACTTATGATATTTATCCTAAATACTTCTTACTATGCATTGCATTGTACAATCCAAAATGTGTTATATTAATGGTAATATCATGTACGTATAAAGCATCTTTAATATGTTATAAACATTCATAAGTCATGATATACTATTTTGCCAAAAGTTTTAGGACATCTGCCTTTACATGCACATGAATGTAATATGGAGTCGTCCCGCCCTTTGCAGCTATAACAGCTTTGACTCTTCTGGGAAGGCTTTCCACAAGATTTAGGAGTGTGTTCATGGGAATTTTTGACCATTCCTCTTGAAGTGCATTTGTGAGGTCAGGCACCGATGTTGGACGAGAAGGTCTGGCTCACAGTCTCTCCCATAGGTGTTCTATGGGGTTGAGGTCAGGACTCTGTGCAGGCCAGTCAAGTTCCTCCACACCAAACTCAGTCATCCATGTCTTTATGGACCTTGCTTTGTGCACTGGTGTGCAGTCATGTTGGAACAGGAAGGGGTCATCCCCAAACTGTTCCCACAAAGCAAGAAATTGTCTTGGTATGCTGAAGCATTAAGAGTTCCTTTCATTGGAACTAAGGGGCCGAGTCCAAGCCCTGAAAAACAACACCTGAATTCAATGATTTGGATGGGTGTCCCAAAACTTTTGGCAATATAGTGTAGATATAGCTTTAATATTCAGTCTTACTTATGTGGTCCCAGATTTCCCATAATTCTCTCTGCTCTCTCTGCTGATGGGAAATACTGTTACAGCAGACGAGTTTATTAATAAGGAAAGAAAAAGGGAATTTTTCAACGATTTGCTCAAACCCACCGGGTTCGAAATGTGGCCAGTGACGGGCATAAAAAACATCATCCTGCAGCCTAAAAGGCTAATTCATTTGTTGATTTGTTGTTGTGTAAATTCTAATTAACTCACATGATATTGTACGTCTCTCTCTTTATTTTGTCTCTTTTCTAATTGCCGATTATCTGCATCTTGTTTACAGACAACGTGTTCTGTGGTTTTATTTTAGCCCGAACATGGCTGAATAAACAAAATGGATGTCGGGAAGCGCTTAATTATGTAAAGCTCTGTCTCCTGAGAGACCGTTCTCTGTTGTAGACATCGTGAAGGAGAAAAATGTTTCATTATCAAACTGACACCGTTAGACCTCAGATCTTTTCCAGCTAACAAACTTGAGAATCAATCAGCGTCTCCTGGAGAGCTCTTTTCCGTCAGCTGCTCTTTTTTCCGTGGATCTGATAGAGCAAACACGGCATCACAGATGCAAACACAATGCTAATCCAGATTTGCTGGAATAATGAGATTTAGGGTGGATTATGATGGGCACCCTAGCGAGCTTTACCAACACAGGTTTGAGCCAGAAGTGGACCGCGCCAAAAATCTGCTCTGCGAAGGGAAAAAATATCCCAGTTCCTTCAAAAAAAAAAGAGAAGAGAAAAAAGAAAAAGCAGCGCGGCTAATCCAATTTGAGACACTTGACTGGCAGAGCTAATTACGGCGTGGGGGGCATCGTCCGAGACACAGGGACCACTGAGGCAGACCAAAACGCAGAGGAGAGACAGCTGGAGGAACCGGATCTGAGGCGGCTGTGTCTTTTAATAGAGGACCATGGGAATGCTAATTTGGCTAATACTGGCTAATTCTCGCTAGCGCACATCTCAATACTTTGTGGCTCAGCTTGACTTGAGAAGTTTCTCAGTGTGAGATTTTTGTGCGTATGCGTGAGACAACACATAGCCGTATCGTTAGCCGATCGGTCGGGGGGCTAGCGTGATTGTTCAGCAAACGCAGCGGCGGCTAATTGTCTCGTCTCGTCGCTAGTTCAGCCTGTTCAAAATGCAGAAAGGGGCTCATGCTGCGTCTGCTTTGTTTTCGCCGAGATTGATGATTGTCCTTTGCGGCTATACACACACACACACACACACACACACACACACACACACACACACAACCCGAGCTTGTAGTGTTCCTCCACTGAAGTGTAATAACTGGATGGAGAACATAATGCAGTCTTTACACACACCGATGCGATTAGCTTGTTTGTGCTAGTCGATGTGAGCGTTCACAGCCGTCTGCACAAGAACACGTCTCAACCTTTACGCAATTTCCATTATGCGCCTCTGAGAGTGTTTTTGTGTGTGTGTGTGTGTGTGTGTGTGTGTGTGTTGTTGTTGTTCTGAGCGTGTCTCTTTGCATCTCTCTTTCATTGCATTTCTGTTAAATGAATTTTCATGCTTGTTGACTGCGCGGCACTCACAAAAATAACAACCGTTCACAGCATCTGTTACTAGAACAAGGGCACACACAACACACACACACACACACACAACACTCAACACACACACACACGTACACACACTTCAACCTTTCACTGCAGGAGAATAAATTAACCAGCTTAACATTAAACAGCATTAGCTTCAAGCGGTGTTCCATATGAATACATGGAAATGTATGGATATATTTTTCACTTCCTGACAGAAGAAGTGGCTTTATTTAACAATGGCCTCAAGCCAAAGTGTTCAGGAATATTAAAAAAAAAAAGTCTTGTATTTTAGCAGAAGCTCATATATGAGAGAGGCAGCGATTGGGAAGCTGGAGTTATTACATTTACAAATATGTATGTAAATTAAAGGTAAAACTCTGGTAAAGTGTTTCTTAATAACAGCATCAGAACTGCATATAGAGTTTTCTGAGAAATAATAGGATTAAAATTATTATTATTTTTTTTGCTTGTTTTGTTTTTTAACCATGTATGTTCTGGGGAAAAAACAAAATAATAAAAATAAAAATAAATAAAACATTTTTGGTGGGGGAAACCTAAATAATAATAATAATAATAATAATAATAATAATAAATAATAATAATAATAATAAATGAATAAATGAATGAATGAATAAATAATTTTTTTTTTTAAACTCCAAAAAGAAAGAGAGATTATTCTCTTAGATGGTTTAACACTTTTTTATTATACCATGTATATTCTGGGAAAACCCTAATAATAATAATAATAATAATAATAATAAATAATAATAATAATAATAAATAAATAAATATTTTGAGAAATATAGAGATAATAAGTAAATAAATAAATAAATATATAAATATTTTGAGAAATATAGAGATAATAAGTAAATAAATAAATAAATATATATTTTTAAAAACTCCAAGAAAGAGAGATCATACCCTGATATGGCTTAACACTTTCTTTTTTACTTTTAAATGCAGTATTTAAATTTCAGTACTTTAAGTGTTTAAAAAAAAGTTTTAAAACTAAAAGTTAAGAGGGTTAAATAGCACCGTACATGTAAACTCACTCACACGAATCAGTCCACTCAGAGAAAGCTTCTCAAACTAGCAGCAATTTTTCAGCTCCTTTCAAAATCTACCAGCTTTGTGTCAATAGCATGATTTCAGTTGGTCCTCCGAAGCGAAGAACTCGACCCTCGAACAGAAGCGTGATAATTACCTCTGGAGTGGAATCAGGTGTGTAAAGCACACGATACACGGAGTTTCATTTGAGCTTCAAAAACATTATTTAATGCTTTTAAATCATAATGAAATTACAAATTACAGTGATTTTTCTGGTTTTTAATTAGCTTCAAAAACACCATTTAATGCTTTTAAGTCACAATAACATTCATTCATTCATTGTCTACCGCTTATCCGATCTATTCTCGGGTCACGGGGAGCCTGTGCCTATCTCAGGCGTCATTGGGCATCAAGGCAGGATACACCCTGGACGGAGTGCCAACCCATCGCAGGGCACACACACACACTTTCATTCACTCACACAATCACAATAAAATTATATATAACAATTAATTATTTAAAAAAAAGTTTTCAATTTTTATTTTTATTTTTATTTTTATTTATTTATTTATTTATTTATTTATTTATTTATTTATTTATTTATTTATTTATTTATTTATTTATTTTTTAACTATTATATTCTGTTCTCAAACTGAGGCATTGGTGGCTCAGTGGTAGGTTACTCGCCCATCATGCGGAAGGCCCGGGTTCGATTCCAGCCAATGCCTCAACCCCAGCCACTGGATGCAGTGCCGGTCCCAAGCCCGGAAAAATGGGAGGGTTGCGTCAGGAAGGGCATCCGGCGTAAAACATTTGCCAAGTTGTTGTGCGGACTAGTTGGTCCGCTGTGGCGACCCCGAACAGGGAGCAGCCGAAAGCCATCCTCCATATTCTGTTCTCGAACTAGATCCTTAACTGGGATTTAAAAAATTAAAAAAAAAAATATTAATAAATATGTACTGAAATTCTAAGTTTACCCCTAACATTAAATTTAAGCATTTTAAATCTCTGACATTTTTTAATTTTATTCTGATATTCTAGCAGAAAAAATAATATATCTAATGTATCTAATAATGTAAAAATAATAATCTTTCGGCTTTTCCCTTCAGGGGTCGCCAAAGCGAATCATCTCTCTCCACCTATCCCTATCTTCTGCATCCTCAACACTCGCACCCACTAGCTTCATATCCTCATTAATTCCATCCATATACCTCCTCTTTGGCCTTCCTCTTTGCCTCCTGCCTGGCAGCTCCATGTCCAACATTCTCCTACCAATATACTCACTGTCCCTCCTCTGAACATGTCCAGACCATCTTAATCTGGTCTCCCTAACTTTGTCCCCCAAACGTCCAACATGAGCTGTCCCTCTGATGTACTCATTCCTAATCCTGTCCAATCTTGTCACTCCCAAAGAGAACCTCAACATCTTCAGCTCTGCTACCTCTAGCTCTGACTCCTGTCTCTTCCTCAGTGACACTGTCTCTAAACCATACAGCATGGCCGCTCTCACCACTGTCCTGTACAGAAAAAGAATAAAATAAAAAATAAATAAATAATAATAAAAAATAATAACTCCATTATAACCCATTACACCCTAGCGCTCTTTAATCCTGGATTCTGATTGGTCGGCAAATGTTGCATGCTTTCCTGTAAGATCGTAAAACTCTCCCATGTTATCGTTTCTATAGTAACAGCTCATCGACAGGGCCTCACATTGGAAGCTTCTGGTAAATCGTCGTCGGATTAAATCGTATCTCCTTCATGTGTTCCTTCCTGGATGGCTGCAGCTTTAAAACAATAATCTGCTGCTTGAGGAAGAGCTTCTGGATAGACAGGATCACTTCGTATATCAATCGTCATCTATCTCGGAGCATATAATACAGCCAAGGTGCTTGGGGTCAATACACACACACACACACACACACATGCTATGATTTATGCAATATGTGTGTTAGTGGAGACACAGTGATAGTTGACATTTAAGATATTCAATAGTTGCTATCACTCAGATGTGTGTGTGTGTGTGTGTATGTGTGTGTGTGTGTGTGTGTGTGTGGAGGGTCGTTCACTTCAAATCATATCATGTTGGACTTAAACAAGTTGTTGAGACATAAATTCACTGTGTACTGTCTTCTCCTCTCCCTCTCCCTCTCTCTCTCTCTCTCTCTCTCTCTCTCTCTCGTTTTTTTTCTCCCCCAAATGCCCCAGTCCCTGTCTCCACACATGTGTCATATCCGTCACACAGAAACACATCAAAGCGAGTGTAGTCAGGTTTCCCGGCCACTGTTATAACACCGAATTCGTCTTCCTACCTTCCATCCTTTCAGGCAGACCACACAGATGTCTCACGTCACGTCCTGACACCTGCTCTGACACCTTCCTTAACGGAAACGTGACATTTTTTTTTCATTCCACGTGAGGCAACTTTCTACTGTTCCACACAGAGCAGGAAAGGAGAAGGCTTTGCTACACACCTAGCTAATAACCCCTAGGCTAAAACAGCACAGCTCATTAGCGTGCAACTTGTAACATCACCGCAGCTGAAAGAATTAACCAGGTGCCCGCTCTCTCCTGAGCTCCACATCCTGCAGAGGGCTTGAATCCATAAATAAGAAGAGGAAAAAAGGCCAAATGAGTATCGCCTTTACGGCTAATGGGCCTGTCGAGAATACATACTGTAATAATGTCTTTTTCTGTGATTTTATTAGCTCTGTTGTTGCATTTTTTTCCCCGCAACATGACCGTGGGCCGTGAATTATATCTACATGCTGTGTGATTTAAAGGAGCATGAGACAGATTTCTGGCTAATTTTGATATCTTGGGTTCAAGATTTAAGTACTTAGCTGAATAAATCCTCCGAAGCCTCAAACATAAAGCAAAAAGTTATGGAAAGAAGTTTTCCTGAAGAGTGTGAGAAAAAGAAAACTACACTGCTTCATTCACAGCCTTATTTCTAATCTTTCAAATGATATATTAGCTAGCATGATTCAAACTATCAGGCTCAATGCTAATCGCTAAGTGCCCAGGCTCTTGGTGTAGTTGCTAGGAAACCTAATTATTGAGGTTAAAAAGTAGCAGTCTTTGCATCAGATGTATATTATTATTATATTATTCAAGCCCTGCTAGCATGAGGTGTTATAAAAATAAATATCACACAACAAGGGCTAGTTTAAAAGACGTCTCATCCGTATAAGTGTCGTCGGCCATCTTGAGATTTTTTGTCATTTAACGCTGTTGTCTGGTAACCCCTCCCCTTTTCTGCTACATAAGCAAAGCTGCAAGTGTCAAACACACACTTGTTTTTTTTTTATTTTATTGAAATTAACAGTTAAACACTTTTAATGAAAGTATTTCAAGTTTTTAAATACAAGATAAGTAAAAAAAAAATTGCTCCTTAGACTGATAGCACTGCCTTTCTAGGTTGTACGCTAGCTAGCTGTAAATAGAGATTGCTAGCTAGCTGAAATTCTCTTCAACAGATTATAATTACTTATTAATTAGCCATAATTAGCCATCATGTATTTTTTTGGTAAAATGTAATGTTTTTTTTCTAAATTAAATACATTAATATTTTGAGTTTTTGAAGTGAGAAGTTTCTTCTTCTTCTTCTTCTTCTTCTTCTTCTTCTTCTTCTTCTACCAAAACTCCCTACTACAGTATGTAAGTATGTCATTTTTTATTGCATTATGATTTCACATATCAAGCACTTACCAGTTACTGGCTAAAGGGTAAAAAAATCTCTACGCTCTCTCCAGGAAGACTTGGAATAAAAGCCTCCATACCGAGACCCTAACCATTTTCTCAGTCTCATAGCATTTCTTATAAAATGCACTTACACTGTCCAAACATTTGTGCAGCATGACAAGAGAAATTACAGCTTACACTACAGCTCAGAGCCCCAACTGACCTTTTAAACCAAACAGCGGTGTTGGAGAATTGTGCTGTAGCAGTTCGTGAAGTGATCGCTATCATCTAATGTACAGATAGTAGTGCTCGGTGGATGACATGCACATTATGGGAACTTGGTTTTAAAAAATAAATAAATAAAAATAAATAAATAAATCTGAATTCCAAGACTGGGAAGAACGTATCGTCCTGAGATGCCAATTTGAAAGTTTTTTTGTTTTATTTCTCCTGTAACACGTTTCAAGTACAAAACTTTTCTTCCTCGCGTCTACTTTGATCTCTGCTTTACATATACCGAAGTTCTGCAGGTCGTCTTTGTGGAAGAGAAACTCACCGAAGTAACAGTGTTGCAACATTCCTGCAATCACAATGCAACCCGAGATAGATGAAGAGCGCTCTTTGAAGTCCTAATTCCGACGAGCCGAGGTAAATTTTTCTTGCTTCGGATACCCTATCTGAGTTGTCTGAGACGTTTAACCCTGCGAAAGGGCACAGGAGAGGTGAGCGGGATGAGCGGGTGTGCGGATGCGTAGCGACAGCGGCATGGCCGCGGGCTGCAGGTGACACGCTGGGCCTCTGGAGAACAGACAGCTGGAAAAGCTTGGAGGAATATCACAGTAATGAGGGCGAGAGCGAGGTGACTCCGTGTCTCGGGCAATTTCAAGACAAACAAACACAAACACACAGAAGGTCACAAGACACTTCAGTGCGAGAGGGAACCTTAGCGCCGATTGCCACCTTATCATCCGGAGAAATTGATTGGATGCTGCGGGTGGAAGATGAGTCACAATAAAACGCCGAAGCATTACGACCGGAGCCAGGGCTCGAACCTGCTTGACTTTGGAGAAGGTTCATGCACTTCAAGCTGCGAGAATAAAATGCACTCTGTATGAGAGGTGTTAAAAAGTGCTACACAAGACCCTTGATGTTATTGTGAATATTATTTGCGTTAATATTATTGTTACGGGTGGCAGGTCCCAGGTTGGACCACTAGGGGGGGGTTGCTAACGGGGATTGGTTTTGTTTATGTTTTGTATGCCACGTGTCTGTGTTAGCCCCGCCTTAGTCCTATTGTTTTCTAATTAATGTTCACCTGTTCCTAATGTGTCCCGTAATTATGTTTGATATATATAGTGGCCTTTTGCCAGGGTTCGGGGCTAGTCCTCGTCTTTATGTAGCGTCTACGTGTGGTGTCAGTCCTGTGCTCATGTTTGTTTGTTTTAAGTTAAATAAAATCCCTGTCTTCGTCTATCCTCGCGCTGGGTCTGTTTTCCTTATGTTCTGGATACTGGAAATGTGACAATTATCTTGACATTTCAATAAAGAGCACAATGGTTGGGTCACACGGCCGAGCTGTTTAGTCAAGAGCCTAAGTAACTTGATGGACATGTTTCACGTTATGACGAACTTTTTAATAATTATCACATGATGTCACATGTTTTCAGCTAATTCCAGCTACACTGATGCCTCAGGCTCTGCTCCGGAGCTTAATACATCCCCTAGGACATGAACTTTATTATTATCAATGAATTTAATCAAAGAACTGTGCTCATTGGTTGGTTAAGCACAACAAGGAGGGTAAGAATCGCTCTCGTGGCATTTTATCGGAAACTTGTGCTGTTTGAATCTAATTTTTTGGGTCAAATGTTTAAAACGCTGTTTTTACTACACCACTGTATTGTTTATGTTTGATTTCTAATCTTTAAATACAAGATAAGTAAAGAAATTACTCAGATTTTAGACTGATAGCATTGCTTTTATAGCTTGTATGTTAACTAGCTGAAAATAGAGATTGTTTGCTAGCTGAAATTCTCTTTAACAGATTATAATTAGTTATTAATTAGCCATTATATATATATATATATATATATATATGTTTTGTAAAATGTATTGCACTGAAAGAAATTGAAACTTTTATATATTAAAAATTTTATATATCCCTGGTTCTGTAAAGCTGCTTTGTGACAAAGTCTATTGTTAAAATTGCTACAGAAATAAAATTGAAATGAATTGATTGTAGTGAAGCAACATTTAAATGCAATATTTTATACAGAAGTCAAGAAATGTGACGTTATGGCATGCATGAAGAAATGAAGAAACTCCACATGTAGGTTACTGACCTCTTTTTTCCTCTCGGTCGAGAAGTCAGGAGGAGATTGTGGGCAGTGGAGGTGT
The DNA here is from genome assembly GCA_033459395.1 of Hemibagrus guttatus. NCBI lineage: Eukaryota > Metazoa > Chordata > Actinopteri > Siluriformes > Bagridae > Hemibagrus > Hemibagrus guttatus. The sequence goes on along the minus strand of JAUCMX010000009.1, from coordinate 2,744,499 downwards.
GATACGAGCAGGGTACGAGACAATGATCTTAAGAAAAAGAAAATTGAAAGAAAGTTTCGGAAACATGTAACTAAAGACAAGCAAGCCTGAACGAGAGAGGGTATTTGTGCATCCATCCATCCATCCATCCATCCATCCATCCATACATACATACATACATACATACATACATAAATACATTCATCCACCCATCCATCTACAGTGCATCCGTAAAGTTTTCAGAGCGCCTCACTTTCTCCACATTTTGTTATGTTACAGCCTTATTCCAAAACGGATTAAATTCATTAATTCATTTTGGAATAAGGCTGTAACATAACAAAATGTGAAAAAATTGAATACTTTCCGTATGCACTGTACATAGTAAAACATGCCAGGAAGTGTTTTATTATTATTATTATTATTATTATTATTATTATTATTATTATTATATCTATCTATCTATCTATCTATCTATCTATCTATCTATATATAAATATAAATATATTTATATCTATATATATTTATATATATTTATTTTATATATATAAAATATAATTTTTTTAAATAATTGTTTAATTATATTCATTTTATATTAATAATTTAATAATTATTTTGATGTGTGTCCAGGTCAAAAGTTAAAAGTAAAGTATAAAATAAAATAAAATAAAATAAAATGAAATAAGATAAAATAAAATGGAAATGTGGTTTTAATTTGAATTTGATTATGCAGATCATTTTTTTTTTGTATCTTTTATTTGGTGTCAATTGTAAATGTCGCAAGGCATTTAAAGAATAAAAAAATAAACAAATAAATAAAATATCTGAAAAAGAAGATGGCAATAAACTTTATATTAAAATATTGTGAATATACAGTATTCACTACACGTGCAGTTCTAGTTCAAATCGTCACGATATAAGTCCTACAGCGTGTACAGGATATAATCTATTTAAATGATCAATCTGAATAAATCAAATAATGTCATGTTCTCTCCTGTAAAGGACACGCTGACCGTGCGCTTAGCTTACGCTTACGCTTACTTGCTTTTATGTCTAGCTCTTCATTTTATTTTATTCATTTAGAATCATTTGAGATAATTGAACAGCAATTACAGATACATCAGCTTTCATATCAGGGATGTTTATTTATTTATTTATTTATTTATTTATTTATTTATTCATCCGAAATAGTTTTGATGATGGTTGTTTAGTCTGCACTAGCATTTCATCTGAGAATGCCGAGTCATGCTATACGGCGTGGCTAATGTATCAGGGCTCTTTTCACCGTAGCTCTGACTGTAATGATATGTAAATGGGAATTTCATTACAGTCATAAAGCTACACACACTATTGAGCTGCTGACACATGGCAAACGAGTCGCCATCAAAACTATGACAAAATATAGACACAGCAGCGAGCAGGGAGAAGGTCAGCGGAAAGCATAATAACTTTTTTTTCTGTTTACCTGTCATACGTATACACAAAAACGTACACTAACACACTCCTCTACTTGTGTGAGTGTTCTGGGAAAATGCAGCAGATGTCGTCTGCGCTTTTTGGTAGCGATAATAATAAAAATCGCAATCCACATTAACGTGTGAAAGGATGCTAGCAATTTGGTTTCATACCTTTTTTATTGCTTTAAATGATTTCCCAAACTCCATTAGTGATGGAAACACAACAATCTTTGTTTTTTTGTATGATTTGTATGATAAAGACTGGGTATTTTTGAAAGGCTCAGATTTAGACACACATCATGCATTTAATTATGCATGTACATCTCGGAATTGAACGGCGTTATGACCTCTGGGATGTTTAAAGAGCTTCTTTCTTTCGGTAAAACTACTGTTTTAATCATTTTCCCATCCACATGCCTGCAGAGGCACATTTACATTACGGCCTAAATGGAAACAAAAATGGCCTTGATGTCTGATTACGCTGTACAGAATGTAGGTTTTAGAGCAGATTTAAAAGGAAAATCCACCCTCAACCACTTCATCTTAAATAATTAATGTGATCATCAGCAGCATCCAAGATTTATTCTGTAATTAAATTATGAATGTAGCTTTTTTTTGTGTATTTTTATTTCACTTAGCTCTATTTTCATATTTCCTACATTACCTACAATGCCCTTCGTAATCAGGCAGTGATATTTAGCCCTCGCTTTAAGACCAAAGAAGTTGATGCGGTGGCGCTTTAATAATTTTATCTGTCCATTTTATCTACATGCATTATAGGATTTTGAGTCTAGCAACTATCTCCAGTACTTCTACACTTTCTTGCTAATGTCCTAAGATAAAACAACGGCATTGTACCTGCGCTAGAATTAGCAAAAATTCTGTAGCATCAGGCTAAAACTAACCAGCTAACAGTTTAATATAAATACATCACAAATATTTTTAGATAAAATAAATATTCTATTGTTCTAGAAAACTCTTCAACAAATTCTTGTACGTTACTGACCCCTGACCCTTTCCTCCTGGTTCTAACAGCAAGTCCTAAAGTCCTGGATGCTCCATTTCTTCATGGCTCCTGCACCAACTAATCAGGAGCACAGAATATTGATTATCTGGCGTCAAGGTGTTAAGACCTGGAGCACAACAACATGGTAGACTGATTGGTGGTCCTCCAGGATTGGACTGAGGCTCTGTAGACAGTGTGAATCATTTCAGGGACTGGCAAGGATAGCGTGATGTGCTAGTTGCTAAACGTTGTGCCAGAACCGGCCCTGGCAAACCTGACTGAATGAGCAAGTCTATTTAAACAGAGTGTTGCTAAACCAACAAGCAGCTGGGCTAAGAACTGAGCCCAAGAGCCAACTACAGCACACAAAACTCCATCTGTCCAGATATTCCACCTTACAGACAAACACACAGAGGGGGGAAAAGGGCTTGGATTGGACACGGGGAACATCAGGTTAGTGTTAGCGCTCTGGACCTCATTACTCACATGTAACAAGCTCTCGCATGATTGAGGGAACCACGGTTAATAATACAGCCTCGCGACAGAAATATGGATATGTCTCTTAATTGTAGCTTGATGCACTTAGAAGTTGTCATTTTTTAAACAAGGCAAGTAGATCAAAATGCTATGCTATGTTTTTTTCTACTATTGTCTTTTTCATTACATCTGATATATGAGGAAAATGTCTTGTCACAAGTCAAAAAGACACTATTTTTTTTTGTTTTGTTCTTCCTTAAAATCAGTAATCATATTAGATAATTATGACTGTGTTATTAAGAAAGTTACTCTTTCAGATTTTATTCATTTATTTAATCAGCTAAGTATTTAATTAGCTACTTGGTTAATTAGTTAGTTAGTTATTTGCTCACCAGACCTGTTGATCCTGGGCTCCTGCCCAACATGTTTATGGCTTTCTGGTAAAAAACAAAAAACAAAAAAACAATACAAAACAACCCCCCCTCTCAAAAAAAAATGATATGTGTGATGGAAATGAACTAACATTACAAGTTGCTTTCGGCTGCTCTCTGTTTGGGGTCGCCACAGCGGACCAACTGGTCCGCACAACAACTTGGCAAACGTTTTACGCCGGATGCCCTCCCTGACGCAACCCTCCCATTTTTCCGGGCTTGGGACCGGCACTGCATCCAGTGGCTGGGAATCGAACCTGGGCCTTCCGCATGATAGGCGAGAAACCTACCACTGAGCCACCAATGCCCCTGAACTAACATTACAAGTCTTTATAAAAAATTTAAAATAAATAAAATAAATAAATAAATATTTTTTGGGTTACTAAATACAATTTTAATTTGATTGTTAGAGTTGCTCCTTTTTTTTTACAATAGTTTTATTTAATAAAAAGTCCTTTTTCCTTCTTGTGAAATCAGATTCTTGATTTTCATGATCTTCTGAATTGTGTAACCATAAAAACATTTTTATGCAATTGAAATTGTAAAGATAAGTAAAAAATAATTTCAAAAAACTCTCTCATGCCACCATCTTTAACATCTTGTCACCATTTTTAACAGCATATTGTGTAATATTATGAAGTGAACCCACGTCTACTGTAGCAGAGACACAGCAGGAACCTAATAAACTTTCAAATAGCGTTTCCACAACTTTTCTGATGATGCTCAGTGGGCTGTATACCTGAAGAAAGCTTAATGTGCAGAACAAAGCAAGGCTAACCCCTGGGAGGCTAACACCTTCACAGTGTCGGCTAAGTAGTGAAGCACAGCTAGCTTCTGTGCACAAATAATTTCAATCTGCTTTCCGAATGTGCATCACTGTCGAAAGTGCCAGAGGATTGCTATTTAAAGACGTGAGCAAATCAAAAGGAGAAAAAAACAACAAAAGAACAAGAAAATAAAAGTATAAGGGATGAAAAGCAGAAATAGCTGCTCTTGTAGCCGGTAATTGCCAGCAAATGCCAGCACCTAATTCTTGAAATAATGATTGTGTATGATTATAGTAAGCAAGAAGAATAATAATCCTTTGAGATCCAGAGTCTGAGATATAGAATTAGGAATAAAATAATCCTGTTTATATTTTTCAGATGAAAAATGAACAAAAAAAAAAAAAGAGACAGATACTGAAACTGAAAGATTCGCTGTGAAGGTCATCTACATACTGAATCAGAGAGTTGAGATGAACCGACAGAACCAACTGAGTGACTGAATCCAGCAGGGACTGAGGCCATGACAGGCACGTTAATTATTTAAAAATACAGCAAAGCAAATCAGTGTGTTCATTCCTGATGGTTTCTACAACTCCAGACTCCTGAATAAAGGTTAAAGCTTTGAGTTAGCATTCACATTTCTGGCATTTGGCAGACACTCTTACCCAGATTGACTTACAATTGATCTCACTTTATACAACTGAGCAATTGAGGGTTAAGGGCCTTGCTCAGGGGCCCAGCAGTGGCAGCTTGATAGACCTGGGATTCAAACTAACAACCTTCCATTCAGTAGTCCAACACCTTCACCACTAAGCTACCACATCCTCCGAAGTCTTTCTTTGCACATCCCGATTCTTTCTGGAAGTTGGGGTCAGACATGATACAGCACTGCACCTTAGCGATTGATGTTAGCATGCATTCCTGCTTTTAAAATCATTCACGTGTTTACAACCACATTCCACCACACAACCACATCATCTTTCTTTAAATGTCTTTAAATAAACCTGCATTTTAAGATATGTTATTATCTTGACTTATTATCTCATTGGCTTTATTTATTTAAAACTAATTCATCAGTTTCAAGTTGTTACAACCGGTGGTGTCCGGCTGGATATAACAGACCCAACGCGAAGCTTCCGTAAAAATGGGGATTTATTAAACATAAAACACGAGACATGACATGAAACAGAAACCACGACACCACATCGGCCTACATACAAACGAGGACTAGCAAATAATGAAGACAAAGACAGGACTATAAATAGAGAACGTAATCAAGGAACAATCATAGAAACATTGGGAACAGGTGCGCAGGGGTAGGAACACACATTAGGCTAGGGCGGGGCTTAACTACACACATGGCCGAAGTAAACAAAAACAGACATAACATGACAACCCCTACTGAGAGCCCCCTAGTGGCTCACCCTCAGCCCTGCTACCCGTAACACAAGTTTTTAATTATCTCATTATTTCAAGATTTATTAATATTTCAATTCATTTTCACATATTTTAGGTTTTTACTCATTTGATGATGTTTATCTCATTATTCAAAAACATCATCATTACGTTTGGCTTAACAACTTGTTAGAGTAAGATGTCCACAATGCACAAAGAATCATCTCAAGATAATTAAGTAATTAAATAATTATTTAAATAATAGATCAGAACAAGAAAAGCTTGTCAAAAAAGGCGTTCCTTTTTTACGTTAGATAATTATGACTGTATTATTAAGAAGGTTACTCTTTCAGATCTTATTTATTTATTTATTTATTTTTTATTTATATAGCTAATTAGCTATTTAGTTAGTTGCTCACCAGACTTCAAAGGAACTCTTAATGCTTTAGCATACAAAGACATTTGGTGTGGAGGAACTTGACTGGCCTGCACCTGTCCTAAGTTCTGACCTCAACCCAACAGAACACCTTTCGGATGAATTAGAGTGAAGACTGCGAGCCAGACCTTCTCGTCCAACATCAGTGCCTGACCTCACACAAATGCGCTTCTAGAGGAACGGTCAAAAATTCCCATAAACACACTCCTAAACCTTGTGGAAAGCCTTCCCAGAAGAATTGAAGCTGTTACAGCTGCAAAGGGCGGGACAACTCCATATTACATTCATGTGCATGTAAAGGCAGACATAGCGTATGTTACGGTTATATAAAGGTATGTATCATATCATGTTTTTATTTCAAGATGCAACTATAAATATTTCAACACATTATCTCATATTTTAGGTTTTCTTATTATTTGGATTTATTTACTTATCTCATCATTTCAAGATACTGCAGTGTTTTAAAGATCATTTATTATATTTACATACGTCAATATATAAATCTTTCTGGGGCATTGGTGGCTCAGTGGTAGGTTTCTCGTCTATCCTGCTGAAGGCCCACTGGATGCAGTGCCGGTCCCAAGCCCGGAAAACTGGGAGGGTTGCATCAGGAAGGGCATCCGGTGTAAAACATTTGCCAAGTTGTTGTGCAGACCAGTTGGTCCGCTGTGGTGACCCCGAACAGGGAGCAGCCGAAAGCAACTTAATATAGAAATCTTTCTATCTCATTATTTCAAGGTATTTCAGTATTTGTGATTATTTATTTCATTATATGATGTATTACTTTAAGATATTTTGTCATTACAGTCAGCTTAACAAATTCCAAGATATGTCAATATTTTTTAGGTCAGTTTAGCTGACCTAAAGTTTTGGCCCCCCTAAGAGAAGCAGTGCTTCCCTCACCTCGTAGATTTTGACTGAACTCGCTGATAACCAACATGTGTTTCACAACTGTTGTATTAAAGTCTGTCACATTGACATAATCATTTTCATTCATGTATCACAACGTATTTCCAGTCTACACACAGAAGCCGTCAGCAGCGCACCAAGCCATGTGGCAGTGATGTAAATGTTCTTGTTGTTTTCCAGATAATAACTCTTGACTGACCCTGTGCACTCAGAGACAGCGTGGGGAATTTAGACAAGACATTCTCCATAAATGTCAGCCAGTTTGCACAGCTGACATATAAAAAAAAAAAAATCTGAATCCATTAAAGCCAAGCGCTGAATTTCAAACTATATCAAATGTCACCGCTATTGAGAGCAAATAATGGTGTGATTCTTTGAAGAGTTTCCATCAAAGTCTGTTTTGGTCTTAAAAAGCAAATTGTGTGCCTTTTAAATAAATGCTTCTTAAATCACGGTGAAGAGCTGGTGCAGAACGAGCCGTTGCTATCATAATTTAATGTACGATACAAGTATTTAGCACATTGAATTAAAGAATATATATAACATATCTGATTAATTATCTCATATTTCGGTTTTGTCAATCTTACGACTTATTATCTCATTACTTCAGGATGGTATTCAGGATAGAACTCATTAGATCAAGATAATTATTTATCATATCAAGAAAATATTTTCACTTATTTGACTTATTATCAGGCTATTTCAGAATATATTAACATTTCCACCCATTACGCTGTACTCATTATCTCATATGTTTGATCACAGTTTGACTTAGTATCTCATTATTTCAAGATATATCTAATTATATCTCATACTTTAGGTTTTGTAAATCTTTTGACTTATTATCTCGTTACTTTAGGATGCTACTATGTCATTAAGTTCAACTTAACAACTCATTAGATCAAGATATGAAGATAATTATTTATTATATCAAGACAATGTTTTAAATTATTTGAATTATTATCATGTTATTTCAAGATATATGAATATTTCCACCAATTATCTCATGTAATTCTCACTCATTATCTCATATTATACGTTTTGGCTTATTATCTCATGATTTCAAGATGTCATAAAGTTTGTGTTAACATCTCATTAGACCAAGATGTCGAGATTTTGATGAATTATCTCAAGAGATGTCATAATATAAAGATAATATGTGACTATTTATAATTATCTCATTATTGAAGTGGGGGGCACGGTGGCTTAGTGGTTAGCACGTTTGCTTCACACCTCCAGGGTTGGGGGTTCGATTCCCGCCTCCGCTATGTGTGTGTGGAGTTTGCATATTCTCCCTGTGCCTTGGGGGTTTCCTCCAGGTACTCCGGTTTCCTCCCCCAGTCCAAAGACATGCATGGTAGGTTGATTGGCATCTCTAAATTGTCTGTATAGTGTGTGTGTTCTCTGTAATGAGTTGGCACTCCGTCCAGGGTGTATCCTGCCTTGATGCCCAATGACGCCTGAGATTGGGATTCCCATGACCCGAGTGTAGTTCGGATAAGTAGTTCGCATCTCTAAATTGTCCGTAGTGTGTGATTGCGAGAGTGTGTGTGTGCCCTGTGATGGGTTGGCACTCCGTCCAGGGTGTATTCTGCCTTGGTGCCCTATGACGCCTGAGATAGGCACAGGCTCCCTGTGACCCGAGTGTAGTTCGGATAAGCGGCAGACAATGAATGAATCATTATTGAAGTCTGTTTTGGTCCTAAAAAGCAAATTCGACTTAAAAAAAAGCTTCGTTATATCACCATTGCTGTTTTGGTTTAACGTACGATACGAGAAGTTAGCCAATGATGTGTTAATGTGAGCATGTTCCTTTATGTTCCTCTTTAGCTTAGTTCATTTGCAGTGATGTGAAATCTACAAACCTCCCAACCGAACAGTGAGTATTGTTTGAAAACAAGTAAATCGTATCTGCTTCAGTCCTTGAATGAAAGAGACAGAGAATCGGCCTGCTTCTCCTTGAAGAAGAAAATTAGAGGTCATCGATTATCCGCAAAACATGAAATAGCTCGAGGGCTCTGTTAAAAGGGTCAGGAGGATTTATTAGAAATGATGGTGAAACCTTGTCAGGTGTTGTATTGAAGGTAAATGATGTATTCTGAACACCATGCTACCTTTCCATGAAATCGTTAATATAGTCACCATGACAACCTGAACGAGTTCTGGGAAAGCAAAGATAGATGGATTGATGATTTTTCAGTGCTTGGAACCTGTACTGTATGATCTTTTAGTCGGAATTTCAGGAGAAATTATCAGGTTAGGGTTGGTAGATTTTGTGCCTCTGGAATGGAAGTGTGCAATAAAACATTGTTGTAATCAACCTCACGTTGTCTGGTGAAGCAAAACTGGTGTATTGCAGCTTGTCACATGTTACAGAGAAACCATTAAGCATACATTCATTCCAGTCCTGGGGAAAAGAAAAAAAACTCTCTACAGTTTTACCTCCTGACACTGGAGACTCCTTCCTTCAAAATAAAAAAAATAAAAAATACAAAAAACTTACCCTTAGAGAAAACTTTACTGCATTGATAATTATATGGGGAAATAAGCAACGTCATGTCTATCTATCTATTTATTTATTTATTTATAATTGTTTTTAATATATTTAATTATTGTATTTTTTTTAATTAATTAATGAATTAATTTACTTATTCATTTATTTTACATTTTTCAAATAGTTAGTTAGGTAGTTAGTGTTAGTTAATTAGTTGGCTACCAGACCTGTTGATCCTAGGCATTGATGCCCAGAAAAACAAAACAAAACAAAACAAAACAAAACAAAACAAAACAAAACAAAACAAAACAAAACAAAACAAAACAACATTGGTCAAAAACAAACAAACAAACAAGCAAGCAAACATGATATGCATGATAGAAATGAACAGATTATAAATAACCCCCTGAAAAAAGCAAACATTAGAAGTGTTAATAAAAAATAAGTAATTGTAAATAAATAAATGAATCAATTAAAATACAATAATTTAATGTATTAAATAACAATTATAAATAAAAAAATAAAGAATAAATACATAAATTAAAAAAAAATAAAATAAATAAATAAATAAATAAATAAATAAATAAACAAGGTATTAGGACATGCGCATTAATATAATCCTGTTCATGATCCTTGTACTTTTTCGATCAGCACTGAAAAGTAAGGCGTAAATACATTTAAAGGAAATTAACAGCAATCATTTAATAGAAAGTTGTGTGAAAAATGAATGCATTCAGGTCATCAGCAGTGACTTACTACTGGTCTCGAGATCACCTCACCACTTTTTGTTTATCAGCTTCTTCTACTGCTTTTTTTCCCACCCCATGAAGAGCACAAGTGTCATATCAGTTTAACGTCAAAGAACCGAATCCAAATAACAAACAGACAGAGACGAACAGAGAGGACAGCCGAACAGAACGGTAACGCGACGCCATTAAGCCGTAAAGCCTGAAAGTCTTTCTGCTTTAGGACATTCACATCTCATCCTAACAGCCGAGGAAAAAAAACAGACCGCTAAACACCCCTAAATTATTCACCTGACATCTTCAGCAAGCCAGGTTGTAAATGTTTACTGGGCTATTCATTTGTAAATAAGGTTTTACGTGGGTTTTATCTCCCCTGAGCATGTGATGTGCTCTCAATCAGAAGTGACTGACAAGTGCAAATCACAAGTACTGTTAAATTTGCCATAATTCATAATTATCTTTAATGTTTTTGTTGATCTGACAGCAAACTGCCTAATTGTTTACCCTCTTTAAACATTTAGCAGCGTTTGAAATGGACTACATTGGGATTATATGGCACGAACCTGGACGGAATAAAACATAATATTGAAGTGTGGATGAAAAAATAAATGAATAAACAATATGAAATTATTTATAACACTTCTGATTGCAAGCCTAAGTATCCATCATTTGGGTAAAATCTCCAGATGAGTTCTGATGCAACCCGGCTGCCATCACACGATACCATATAAATACATAATTAAATATAATTACACCTGTTCCTGGAAGAACCCAGAATTTATCAGAGAATATACCTAAATAAATGAGATTTCCAAAAAAAAAAGACCAGAAAAAGTTGCAGAAAATATATAGTTTTAATATTACTATACGGCTGGATTGCAATCAAGCTAGGTATCTCTGAGGTATCGATTGATAGCATTAAGATTGAATTAGGCAGGATTGATAGCAATTTAGATATCACTGAGGTAAAAGATGCTAATCAAGCTAGTTAGCTCTGAGGTAACAGTTGCTAACATTAGGATTGAATTATACTAGTATTAGGATTGAAAACTAGATGTTGCTGAGATAACAGTTGCTAACATTGCTACAATTATGCAGGGTTGCCATCAAGCTAGATAGTTATTTCTATCGTTACATTAGGATGCAGTTATACAGAATTTCTAGCCAGCTAGCTATCTCTGAGGTATCAATTGCTAACATTAAGATTAAATTATACAGTATTTTTAACATTAGGACTGTATTAATCAGGATTGCTATTGAGCTAGTTATCTCTAAGGTAACTTTTGCTAATGTTACAATTCAGTTACACAGGAATGGTAGCAAGCTAATTATCTCTGACATATCAATTGCTAGCATTAAGATTGAATATTAGGGGGGGCACGGTGGCTTAGTGGTTAGCACGTTTGCCGCACACCTCCAGGGTTGGGGGTTTGATTCCCGCCTCTGCCGTGTGTGTGGAGTTTGCATGTTCTCCCAGTGCCTCGGGGGTTTCCTCCGGGTACTCCGCGTTTCCTCCCCCAGTCCAAAGACATGCATGGTAGGTTGATTGGCATCTCTAAATTGTCCATAGTATGAGAGTGTGTGTGTTTCCCTGTGATGGGTTGGCACTCCGTCCAGGGTGTATCCTGCCTTGATGCCCAATGACGCCTGAGATAGGCACAGGCTCCCCGTGACCCAAGAATAGTTCGGATAAGCGGTAGACAATGAATGAATATAATATTGAATTATACAGGATTGCTAGAAAGCTATATATTGCTGAGATAACAGTTGCTAGCATTAGGACTGCAGGATTGCTATCAAGCTAGTAATCTCTGAGGTAACAGCTGACAACATTAGGATTATGCAGGATTGTTAACATTAGGACTGAATTACTCAGGATTGCTATCAAGCTAGTTATCTCTGATGTAACTGTTGTTAATATTAGGATTGAATTATCCAGGATTGCTAGAAAGCTAGATATTGCTAAGGTAACAGTTGCTAACATTATGATTATGCAGGACTGCTAGCAAGATAGATAGTTATTTCTGAGATAACAGTTGCTAATATTAGGATGCAGTTATACAGGATTGCTAGAAAGCTAGATATCGCTGAGTTAACAGTTTCTAACATTAGTATTATGCAGGATTGCTAACAGGCTAGATAGTTATAACAGTTAAGATTAGGACACAGTTATACAGGATAGCTAGCCAGCTGGTTATCTCTGAGGAACCAATTACTAGCATTAAGACTGAATTACACAGGATTGCTAGCGAGTTAGATATCACTGAGGTAACATTTGCCAACATTAGAACTAAATTAGGCTGGATTGCTATCAAGCTAGTTATCTCTGAGGTATTGATTGCTAGCATTAAAATTGAAAACTTGAATTGAAAACTAAAATTGCTAACATTAGGATTATGCAGGATTGTTACGTAACAGTTAACAATTGTTAGCATTAGGACTGAATTATACAGGATTGCTATCAAGCTGGTTATCTCTGAAGTAACAGTTGCTAAAATTAGTATGCAATTATAGGATTATAGGATTGCTATCCAGCTAGTTATTGCTAGCATTAAGACTTAATTATACAGGATTGCTAGTGAGCTAAATATTGCTGAGGTAACAGTTGTTAACATTAGGATTATGCAGGATTGCTATCAAGGTATATATTGCTGAGGCAGCATTTGCCAACATTAGAACTGAATTAGTTCAGGATTGCTATCAAGCTAGTTATCTCAGACGTATTGATTGCTAGCATTAAGACTGAATTGGGATTGTTAGCAAATTAGATATCACTGGCCAGAATTGGCCAGGATTGTTAACAAATTAGATATCACTGTGGTAAAAGATGCTAACATTAGAATTAAATTTTACAGGATTGCTATTAAGCTAGCTATCTCTGAGTTAACAGTTGCTAATATTAGATTTAAATTACTATGCAGCATTGTTAGCAGCTCTCTCTGAGTGAACATTAGGATTAATTTAGGCAGGATTGCTAGCTAGCATTGCTATCTCTGAGGAAACATCTTTCATGAACAAGTGCTCATGTTTGTTAACTAGTTAACATTAATACTAACCTGTAATACTAGTTAATACCTATATTACTAAAGGTAAAATGGTGCTAACATTAGAATTTAGTTATACAGGATTGCTAGCAGGTTACATATCACTGAGGTAACAGTTGCTAACATTAAGATTATGCAGGAATGCTAGCAAGCTGTCAGGAACCGCTGGACAGTTCCCTGCCAGGCCTGGAGGGGGTGCTGGCAGGTGACTCTATGGAGCCTGCTTTATTGTCTTTATTTTGTGCCACGCCTTTCCTATTGTTCTCGTTCCCGTTGTTTCACCTGTTCCCGATTAGCCTTAATGTTTATCCCTATATATAGGGATCCCTGTGTACCTGTCCTCGTCGATCATTGTTCTATGTTCCTTGGTTTTCGGTGTAGGGTTTTGTTTTGTTAGTGTCATGTTTAGGTTAGTTTTCCCCATGTCTCGTGTTTATGTTAATAAAGCAGTGCGTATTTGAATCCCATGTATTGGTCCCTCCTTCCACGGCGTGCAGGTGCGTGCACACGGCAACCACAGAGGTCTGGGTTCGAGCCCTGCATAGGGCGGGGCACCCGGAAGTTCCACAAGCTAGTTATCTCTGATTTAACAGTTGCTAATGTTAGATTTCCGTTATGTAGGATTGTTAGCAGCTCTCTCTGAGGCACTGACTGCTAACATTAGGATTAATTCTATCAGGATTGTTAGCAAGCATTGCATGAACAAGTACTCACGTTTGTTAGCTAGTTAATGTTAGTCTTTTAATTGTGTAAAGCAGTTAGCAAGTTAGTTGACATTGGAGTGTTTTACTGTTTGCTAGGAAGCGTTTGCTCTAACTCTGTCAGATTAATGGCTGTCGTTTGTGTCGTGTTTCAGTGTCATTTATTACAAACCAACCTGAGAGTCAGAGACAAATAACTGGATTAAATGGTCGATTTTTAGCAAACCTCGAAGCTCTCTTTGTGTGTGTGTGTGTGTGTGTGTGTGTGTGTGTGTGTGTGTGTGTGTGTGTTTGATCGCTGTCTTTAAATGTTTAGTTTCTTTGTACTCTCTGTTTTAATTTTTATTATTTATTTTTTGTATTTTACTTTAAATCGACGCCTCTTTGTCACTCTTAAACGTCTGTGTGCCGCCGCGGATCGATACACACAGGAGAGCGGGGAGGCCTGAAAAGTTCCGCGCCACACCTTCAGTAATCTCCATTAGCCACTCAAACCCACTTCGCATTGATCCTCACACAAAGTCTGGACATCAATAACACACACACACACACACACACACACACACACACACACACACACTACATTCTACTCAGTACTTGCCTTTTATCCTTCTCAGTATTTAAAACGACTCTCTTATTGAAAAGTCATGTTGCTGTGTGTGTGTGTGTGTGTGTGTGTGTGTGTGTGTGTGTGTGGTGCTTTCCCTAGACGAGCACCACATCTTGTTTACAAGCGTTCATTGTGATTATCCACTGATTAGCAATGACCTCTGAAAGCACAGCACTTCAAATCAGTATTCGCTGAGCGACAATAAAAGGCGATCATATCTGAGCAATAAAACCTCCTCCTTTCTGTGGGAAAATATCCGACGTCCAGGATGACACTGTGAAGCAGAGTGACCGCCAGTTTATGAATCCCTTTTGAAAAATACTATGAATGTATTTTTACTCTTCTTGTATCATGGCAATTAAGCGTGCTGACTTTTATTGAAGAACAAACATGCGGTACTTTTTATCTCTTTATAGTTACATTTAATGTTGTGGAACAGATTTAGTTCCTGTTATCAGCTACATTTATAGCACTCACTAGCCTTTCTTTTTTTTTTCTTTTGTTACCTGAAGTCAATAAGAAAAAACTACATTATTCAAGTTACCAAAAAACTGCCTTCTTAATGAAATATAAATGCAATCAAAGTAAACACTAATGTTTGCACCTTCTGAACCGTTGCTACATCATGCTTCTTTGCATTTAATTCTATTTCCTTTTCTTATTTCTTTTTATTCTTTTTTAAATTCTTCTTAAATGTAGTTTATTTATAAGCACAATCTTGGAGGCATAGCCTGGGTTTTATTTCACTGTTTGTTGTATACTGTATCTCAATGTTTACATGACACATTAAGTCTTAAATGTTAATGTTAAAATAAAATAAAATAAAATTAAATAAAACAAAATAAAAAAAAAAAATAAAATAAATTAATAAAAACTGATAATTGAGTTTTTATTTATTTATATAAATAAATTTTAATAAAATGTAATTTAATTTCATTTAATACAATTTTAGTTTATTTTATTTTATTTTACTTTATTTTTTAAGTAAGACTTTTTAATCCTTAGCTCTTACATTATTCTATTATTGATATGGTATCTATAGTTATATGTGAGGTTTTTATTTATTTATATAAATAAATCAAAATATAAACATAAATAAATATAAACTCATATCATTATTAATATGAATTATTGGTATCAATAATTATATGGGTTTTTATTTATTTATTTTATTTTATTTTTGTAAATAAGAGTTTTCAATCCTTATATAGCCCAAGCTCTCATATTAGTCTTAGTCTTAGTCTTAGTTAATATTAAGGATTTTTTTATACAAGTCCTTGTTTAAGTTGTTAGATAACGTATCAGCTCATAATGAGGACATGAATAAAATCAACTTTCCGACCAAATAAAACACAGGTGTTTATACAGAGGTTTTGGCTTTGATCTATTGACCCACAGACATAACGACAGACAGTGTGTGTGTGTGTGTGTGTGTGTGTGTGTGTGTGTTGGCCTAGGCCAGTAATGCCAGCAAATACGATAAGGGATTAGAGGCTTATGAAGAGTTCCAGGCAATATCCAACCAGATATATGTGCTGTAAATTGAATTGGTATCACATATTCGTCCTGCTGATGCTGCAGTGAGAGTCCATACACTTCTGCACTTCTACTGCAGGATATCAGCGACGCTTTTCTCCTTCCCTACACACACACACAAACACACTCAGACTACAGTAGCGAAAAGCGTCTGGTGACACGCATTAGCCTCATACACCTGCAGGCAGGATTGAGGAACCTGAACCAGCATAAAGTAGTCGTAAATCCAATTCTGCCACTTCCTGAATTTCTTCCAGTAATTGGATAAATTGCCATTTTGTCGGCCTCAGAGCGAATGTCGGAGTCGGCCGGGTTTCAGGCAAGGTGTCGCATTCGTCAGCTCAAATGAAGCACACTTGAGGAAGTAAAGAACACTCGACACACTGTAAAGCTGCTGATTCACAGTAGAGTCATTTTGGTAAGTCTAGCTAACGTCCTATCAGTCATAGCTATCACGGTTATTGTTAAATATATAAAATATAATAAAATAACATATTTAAAAAATCACAACGAGAATGTACAACATTTCTAAATGCAATGCTTTAACTTTTTACACGATACAATTCTCAGACCTAATCTCGAGCTTTTTTAAATACCATTTAAATTATATTTATTATTTTTTATATTTAAGGAAAAAAAAATACATCAATGTATATATTAAAATATAGCATAAAGCATAATGCATAATGCTAAGCAAAATGATTTTTAAAACTGATTGATTTTTACATATTTCTATTTATATTATCAAATTATTATTATATTTATAATATTTATAATATATTTTATATGATAATTATTATTTATTATATAAAAATGTATATTACTATTAAGGCAGTTGTTAATTTATATATATATATATATATATATATATATATATATATATATATACAGTGAGGCAAAAAAGTATTTAGTCAGCCACCAATTGTGCAAGTTCTCCCACTTAAAAAGATGAGAGAGGCCTGTAATTTTCATCATAGGCACACTTCAACTATGAGAGACAGAATGAGAAAAAAAAATCCAGAAAATCACAGTGTCTGATTTTTAAAGAATTTATTTGCAAATTATGGTGGAAAATAAGTATTTGGTCACCTACAAAAAAGCAAGATTTCTGGCTCTCACAGACCTGTAACTTCTTCTTTAAGAGGCTCCTCTGTCCTCCACTCGTTACCTGTATTAATGGCACCTGTTTGAACTCGTTATCAGTATAAAAGACACCTGTCCACAACCTCAAACAGTCAGACTCCAAACTCCATTATGGCCAAGACCAAAGAGCTGTCAAAGGACACCAGAAACAAAATTGTAGACCTGCACCAGGCTGGGAAGACTGAATCTGCAATAGGTAAGCAGCATGGTGTGAAGAAATCAACTGTGGGAGCAATTATTAGAAAATGGAAGACATACAAGACCACTGATAATCTCCCTCGATCTGGGGCTCCACGCAAGATCTCACCCCGTGGGGTCAAAATGATCACAAGAACGGTGAGAAAAAATCCCAGAACCACATGGGGGGACCTAGTGAATGACCTGCAGAGAGCTGGGACCAAAGTAACAAAGGCTACCATCAGTAACACACTACGCCGCCAGGGACTCAAATCCTGCAGTGCCAGACGTGTCCCCCTGCTTAAGCCAGTACATGTCCGGGCCCGTCTGAAGTTTGCTAGAGAGCATTTGGATGATCCAGAAGAGGATTGGGAGAATGTCATATGGTCAGATGAAACCAAAATAGAACTTTTTGGTAAAAACTCAACTTGTCGTGTTTGGAGGAGAAAGAATGCTGAGTTGCATCCAAAGAACACCATACCTACTGTGAAGCATGGGGGTGGAAACATCATGCTTTGGGGCTGTTTTTCTGCAAAGGGACCAGGACGACTGATCCGTGTAAAGGAAAGAATGAATGGGGCCATGTATCGTGAGATTTTGAGTAAAAACCTCCTTCCATCAGCAAGGGCATTGAAGATGAAACGTGGCTGGGTCTTTCAGCATGACAATGATCCCAAACACACCGCCCGGGCAACGAAGAAGTGGCTTCGTAAGAAGCATTTCAAGGTCCTGGAGTGGCCTAGCCAGTCTCCAGATCTCAACCCCATAGAAAATCTTTGGAGGGAGTTGAAAATCCGTGTTGCCCAGCGACAGCCCCAAAACATCACTGCTCTAGAGGAGCTCTGCATGGAGGAATGGGCCAAACTACCAGCAACAGTGTGTAAAAACCTTGTGGCGACTTACAGAAAACGTTTGACCTCAGTCATTGCCAACAAAGGGTATATAACAAAGTATTGAGATGAACTTTTGTTATTGACCAAATACTTATTTTCCACCATAACTTGCAAATGAATTCTTTAAAAATCAGACAATGTGATTTTCTGGATTTTTATTTCTCATTCTGTCTCTCATAGTTGAAGTGTACCTATGATGAAAATTACAGGCCTCTCTCATTTTTTTAAGTGGGAGAACTTGCACAATTGGTGGCTGACTAAATACTTTTTTGCCCCACTGTATATATATATATATATATATATATATATATATATATATATATATATATATATAATTATATTATTATATTTTATTAATTATATACATATATATCATAATCTAGCCATGGGGGTCACAGTCCAGTGACTTCTGTGCCGGTCCCAAGCCCGGATAAATAGAGAGGGTTGCGTCAGGAAGGGCATCCGGCGTAAAACATTGCCAAATTTAACCATGCGAATCGTCAGTACGAATTTCATACCGGATCGGTCGAGGCCCGGGTTAACAACGACCGCCATCGGCGCCGTTGACCTACAGGGCGCCGGTGGAAATTGGGCTACTGTTGGTCGAAGAAGTAGAGGAGGGAGGAGAGTGCGTAGACAGAGAGAGAAGAGGAAAGGTAAGAGTGTAGGACTGAGAATAGGAACTCTGAGTGTTGGTACTATGACAGGGAAAGGTAGAGAGCTGGCTGATATGATGGAGAGAAGGAAGGTGGATATACTGTGTGTACAGGAGACCAGGTGGAAGGGTAGCAAGGCTCGTAGTATAGGAGCAGGATTCAAGCTGTTTTATTATGGTGTGGATAGCAAGAGAAATGGGGTAGGTGTGGTCCTGAAGGAGGAGTTTGTTAGGAATGTCCTGGAGGTGAAGAGTGTGTCAGACAGGGTGATGAGTCTGAAGTTAGAGATTGAAGGGGTGATGTTGAATGTTGTTAGTGGTTATGCCCCACAGGTAGGTTGTGAGTTAGAGGAGAAAGAGAGATTCTGGAGTGAATTAGATGAGGTGATGGAGAGTATTCCCACGGGTGAGAGAGTGGTGATAGGAGCGGATTTTAATGGACATGTTGGTGAGGGGAACACAGGTGATGAGGAGGTGATGGGCAAGTTTGGAGTTAAGGAAAGGAACCTAGAAGGACAGATGGTAGTGGACTTTGCTAAGAGGATGGACATGGGTGTGGTTAACACTTATTTTCAGAAGAGGGAGGAGCATAGAGTGACTTACAAGAGTGGAGGTAGGAGAACACAGGTAGACTACATCCTATGTAGAAGAGGCAATCTGAAAGAGATTAGTGACTGTAAAGTGGTAGTGGGAGAGAGTGTAGCCAGACAGCATAGGATGGTGGTGTGTAGGATGACTTTGATGGTCTGTAAGACAAAGAGGTCAAAGATAGAGATGGAGAAGAAAACCAAGTGGTGGAAGCTGTAAAAGGAGGAATGTTGTGAGGAATTTAGAGAGAAGTTGAGGCAGGCTCTGGGTGGTCAGGTAGTGCTGCCAGATGAATGGGAAACTACAGCAGAAGTGATCAGGGAGACAGGGAGAAAGGTGCTGGGTGTGTCATCTGGAAGGAGGAAAGAAGATAAGGAGACTTGGTGGTGGAATGAGGAAGTTCAGGATAGTATCCAGAGGAAGAGGTTAGCCAAGAAGAAGTGGGACATGGACAGGACTGAAGAGAATAGACAGGAATACAAGGAGTTACAGTGCAGAGTGAAGAGGGAGGTGTCTAAGGCCAAGCAGAAGGCATATGACGAGTTGTACACTAGGTTAGACACTAGAGAAGGAGAGAAGGACTTGTACAGGTTAGCTAGGCAGAGAGATCGAGATGGGAAGGATGTGCAGCAAGTTAGAGTTATTAAGGATAGAGATGGAAGGGTGCTCACAAGTGAGGAGAGCGTACAGAGGAGATGGAAGGAGTACTTTGAGGAGCTGATGAATGGGGAAAATGAGAGGGAAAAAAGAGTAGAAGGGGTGAACTCTGTGGAACAGGAAGTAGATAAGATTAGAAAGGATGAAGTCAGGAAAGCTTTGAAGAGGATGAAAAGTGGGAAGGCAGTCAGTCCTGATGACATCCCGGTGGAGGTCTGGAAGTGTCTGGGAGAGGCAGCAGTGGAATTTTTAGCTAGTTTGTTCAACAGGGTTTTAGAGAGTGAGAGGATGCCTGAGGAATGGAGAAGAAGTGTGTTAGTGCCGATCTTTAAGAATAAGGGTGACGTGCAGAGTTGCAGCAACTATAGGGGGATAAAGTTGATGAGCCATACAATGAAGCTATGGGAAAGAGTAGTGGAAGCTAGGTTAAGGAAGGTAGTGGAAATTTGTGAGCAGCAGTATGGCTTCATGCCCAGAAAGAGCACAACAGATGCAATTTTTGCTCTGAGAATTTTGATGGAGAAGTATAGGGATGGTCAGAGGGAGTTGCACCGTGTGTTTGTAGACTTGGAGAAAGCGTATGACAGGGTGCCAAGAGAAGAGCTGTGGTACTGTATGAGGAAGTCAGGAGTAGCAGAGAAGTATGTCAGAGTGGTGCAGGACATGTATGAGAGGAGCAGGACAGTGGTGAGGTGTGCTGTAGGTCAGACAGAGGAGTTCAATGTGGAGGTGGGACTGCATCAGGGATCGGCTCTGAGCCCCTTCCTGTTTGCTATAGTGATGGACCAGTTGTCAGAGGAGGTCAGACAGGAGTCTCCTTGGACAATGATGTCTGCAGATGACATTGTGATCTGTAGTGAGAGCAGGGAGCAGGTGAAGGAAAACCTGGAGAGGTGGAGGTTTGCGCTGGAGAGAAGAGGAATGAAGGTCAGTCGTAGTAAGACTGAGTACACGTGTGAATGAAAGGGAGAGAAGTGGAACAGTAAGGTTACAGGGTGAAGAGGTGAAGAAGGTACAGAAGTTTAAGTACTTGGGGTCAACAGTCCAGAGTAATGGAGAGTGTGGGAAAGAGGTAAAGAAGCGAGTGCAGGCAGGTTGGAATGGGTGGAGAAAGGTGTCGGGAGTTCTGTGTGATAGGAAAATATCAGCGAGAATAAAGGGGAAGGTGTACAGGACAGTGGTGAGACCGGCCATGCTGTATGGTTTAGAGACAGTGTCACTGAGGAAGAGACAGGAGTCAGAGCTAGAGGTAGCAGAGCTGAAGATGTTGAGGTTCTCTTTGGGAGTGACAAGATTGGACAGGATTAGGAATAAGTACATCAGAGGGACAGCTCATGTTGGACGTTTGGGGGACAAAGTTAGGGAGGCCAGATTAAGATGGTTTGGACATGTTCAGAGGAGGGAGAGTGAGTATATTGGTAGGAGAATGTTGGACATGGAGCTGCCAGGCAGGAGGCAAAGAGGAAGGCCAAAGAGGAGGTATATGGATGGAATTAATGAGGATATGAAGCTAGTGGGTGCGAGTGTTGAGGATGCAGAAGATAGGGATAGGTGGAGAGAGATGATTCGCTGTGGCGACCCCTGAAGGGAAAAGCCGAAAGAAGAAGAAGAATATACATATATATCATAATTAATTAATTAATTAGTTAAAATTTGTTATAAATAAGTAGTTATAGTTGTTAATTAATATATATATATATATATATTTATATATATATATATATATATATATTTTTCAATTTTTTTATTAATTATTTATGAATTAATTTATTTTTGACAAATATTGATTAAAAATATTTTTTTTTCAATCAAGATTTTAAATTGATAGATTTCACATTGTTGACATGTGAGCTGTATGTTCACATCCGTGCATCTGAATGCACTGGAAATGAAATGATAGAGTTATGAGTTATGATTGCTGTGTGACTGCATGTCATTAATCACGTGACCTCACGTGAATCATCATGTTGATCAATACGGTGTCATCATCACCTGCATGTGTGCGCAGACAAATGGTGAGTTATTATTATGAAGAACAGAAAACATTTCATCATGTTATCGTAAGGTGCTTTCTGCAACCTTGTCGCACATATGAGCAAAAGTTTGTGCACCCCTGACCACACTTGTATATGTTTGTCAGACATCTTGTTCCAAATTTTGGTCTCCGTTTGCTGAAGAGCTCCGTTCTTCTCATCTGGGAAGACTTTCGGCTAGTTTTTTGGAAAAAGTATAGCTCTGGGGATTTGTGTTCAGTCAGCCATAAGAGCATTAGTGAAGGAATTCAGGCTCTGATATCAGGATGCAGTTGCTATTCCGGTTCATCCCTGAAGGTGTTTAGGAGACAAAATCAGAGTCAGAGCTCTCAAGTTTTTCCAGTCCATCCTTAACCTCCACACCATGTCTTCATGGAGCTGCTTTGTAGCTTTGTCGGATGGTGGTAGCTCAAGTGGTTAAGCTTCTTGGTTGGTGTTTGGAAGATCAGGGTTCAAGCCCCAGCATGTCCAAAATGCCCAAGATGCCCAAGGTGTCCATGCTTCTGGGGCACTGCATCATGGCTGACCCTGCACTCTGACCCCAACCTCCAAGGATGGGATATGTGAGGAAAAAATTTCACTGTGCAGTAATGTATATGTGACAAAATAAAGGCTACTTAATTTTTTTTATGTGATAATTACAACTAGGATTATTCATACAGTGATTTATTTTGGAATTGATTTTAATAATATATTTCATACTTCTCTAAATTGTAAAAAGGAATAAAGCATTATTTCCTTTTTCAGTCAGCATTTTCTATCCCTGATTTTTTTTTTTTTCAGAAATCTGGATATCTATCGGGGGCACGGTGGCTTAGTGGTTAGCACATTTGCCTCACACCTCCGGGGTCGGGGGTTCGATTCCCGCCTCCGCAATGTGTGTGTGGAGTTTGCATGTTCTCCCCGTGCCTCGGGGGTTTCCTCCGGGTACTCCGGTTTCCTCCCCCAGTCCAAAGACATGCATTGTAGGTTGATTGGCATCTCTAAATTGTCCGTAGTGTGTGATTGCGTGAGTGAATGAGAGTGTGTGTGTGCCCTGCGATGGGTTGGCACTCTGTCCAGGGTGTATCCTGCCTTGATGCCCAATGACGCCTGAGATTGGCACAGGCTCCCCGTGACCCGAGTGTAGATCGGATAAGCGGTAGACAATGAATGAATGAATGAATGAATGGATATCTATCGTCTTAGATCTTTTTTCTTTCTTTCTTTCTTTTTTTTTTTTAAATTCAACTGTGATACAATATTTTTTTGAATAACTGTTTTGATATTTTCCATGCTTGGTTGATTTCTGTGATTTCTCTTTGCACTTCCAAAAATGTTGTTTATTTTTTTCTTTCGGTAATATTTCAGACCAATTAATAACGATTTTTTTTATGCTTTCAAAAATTGGGCTGTTTAATTATGTGCAAAAATTCTCTCTGTTATTCAGACTCGGTAAACAGATTAATTGCTGTGAAAGAAGCCTGACTCGGTCGTGTTTCGTATTTAATTAATTCGGATCTTCATAGAATAATCACTGTAGTCGATTTTACAGTTGTGTACTCATCAGAAATTTTTTATAGCTGCTATAAAGACACTTAAGTACTAAAGAAATGATTACCTCCATGATTTCTGTCACATTTTCTACTATAATTGATTTCAAATCTCAGCTTCAGTCTGTCATTTTTCACTTCTTGTGCTGCCAGTCAAAGCCCAGAATACCTGACAGTTGTCATGACGATATGAGTATATAGACAGCAGGATGTCACATTATACACTTTGTGAAGACTGTAAGGAGAGAGAAAAAAAAAAACAAGCAGTGGAAGAAAAAAAAAGAACATTGATTTTTAGCAGTACTTTAAATATCGCTCTTTGTGATATGCAGAACGAAGCTCAGACTAAACTCCCGACCAACCGCACCGATGCGCTCAGAGGACGAGGAAAATGCGACGGCTTTGATTTCACAGAGTTACTGAAAACGAAAAGCTGTTACTGAAACCCGATTCGGAGCCAATGGCATTTTGGTAAATGTCCAAAAAAAAATGTTAGGGGACTTAAAGAAATTAGAAAGCTTCTTAAGACTTATCTCAGACACTTTACTTATCTTTCTTTCTCACTATCTCAAACCTGACAGAAGGTGAGTGATGTCATCACTCTCTCTCTCTCTCTCTCTCTCTCTCTCTCTCTCTCTCTTTCTCTCTCTATCTCTCTCTCTCTATATATATATATTTCTCTCTCTTGCTCTCTTACACTGAAATCCTTTAATAAAGTGGCCCTTAAATCAAAACTGGTGTCTGAGAGCAGGAAAGATAGCTTCTGTACAAGTTCTCTGTCTGGCCAGTTAGTTTCTCTGTAGAAGGTCTAACTCCTGCCCCTCAGAGTGTATCTTTCTCTACAGTAGTAGCTCATTACTAACAAAACGAACACGGCTCCTAGGTGGGTTTCCTTCGGTGGCCGAGAAGTGCAAAACAAAATAACAAATACGAAAACGAAATAAGAAATCCAAAAACAAAAACATAATAACAAATCTGAAAACACAATAAAAATTCTGGAAACAAAATAACGTCTTCTTCTTCTTCTTCTTCTTCTTCTTTCGGCTTTTCCCTTCAGGGGTCCCACAGCGAATCATCTCTCTCCACCTATCCCTATCTTCTGCATCCTCAACCCTTGCACCCACTAGCTTCATATCCTCATTTATTCCATCCATAATGGAAACAAAAGAACAAATCTGAATAAAATAAATAAATAACAAATTCAAAGACACAATAAGAATTCCAGAAACAAAATAACAAATCCAAAAAAAACCCCATAATAACAAATAAGAAAAACACAATAAGAAATCAGCAAAAAATTAAACAAATCTGAAAACACAATAACAAATTCCAGAAACAAAAAAAACATAACACAATTCAGAAAACACAATAAGAAATCTGGAACAAAAACAAAAAACAAATTTAAAAACACAATAAAAATCCGAACAAAAAAAACAACAAAAAAATTTCAAAATAACAATCAAAAAAAAAAAAAAGAAATTGGACAACACAATAAAAATTTCGGAAATAAAATAACAAATCCGAAAAAAAAAAAAAAATTCGAAAACACAATAAAAATTCCAGAAACAAAATAACGAAACCAGAAAAAGAAATACAATAACAAATCAGAAAACACAATCAAAATTCCGGAAACAAAACAAATCTGAAAAAAATTAAAAAATAGAATAACAAATTTGAAAACACAATAAGAAATCTATATAATAATAATAATAAATAAATTTATTATTTATTTATTTCGTTACACAATAACGAATCCGAAAACAAATTAACAACTCCAAAAACACAAGGACAATTCAGTCAAACTGGAAAAGGTAGGTATAATTTGCGAATGGAATTCTTCCCTCTGATTGGACGTGACATCGGTCACTCAGGATATACAGGAAGTCCAGCAGGCTGCAGCAGTAGAAAGTGGATTGGTGTGTGTATGAACGCAGCTCTTCTATGAAGTGTGTTTCAGTTCAGCGCCAGTGTAGCGGCATGGCGTAAGGGATTTAAACTCGTCGGAGAGCATGGCGTCTCACATCCTGAACATGTGAAATGCTTCCCAGCATGAGAACCAAACAGAGACTCTCAGGCAATGAGGTTTCATATCACTGTCATGATATTCCAGGCAACATATTTCCCACTTCTATTCCCACTTGTACACAGGAAGTAGACAAATGTCTTGTGAAAACTCTGTCAAATTATTTGTAGTTTGGTGTGTTAAAAAGTCAGATTTTTAAGAAACACTGTGATGTCATAGTATAGGCATTATAACGCTGTTATTACAGAGTAATAATAGTGTAATAACTATTTAATTTAGGCTGGGAAGCAAATCGTAGCTAACAGGAACTTGGCTAAAGATAATCTTCTCAGTTTTCAGGAGCCGTCACTGTATTATTAGCTGGATGTCCATTTCAAACCAAAATTAAAACAAACTTTAAATGCTAGTTTGCGCTTTGCTAACTTTACCTCTGGATGGTGTCTAAGCCATTCTAGCGTTTCTTAGCATTTGTTTGCTTTTCATTACAAGGTTTCATACGAAGCTAGCTAGATAATTATGTACACCAAGCAAAACACATTTCCTTATGGGATATTTTTTTAGTGACTAGCAAGCTAATCACATATATCTGACACTGGGTTACGTTAGCTAGTTGATTTTTGTTTTATAAAACTCCTTTTTGCAATCTTCAACTTTACACGTGAAGATAAACATACAGTTTGTAAAGTTTTGTCCATTCTTTCTGGTTTTGTGGTAACTTTCCTGTTTGTCCCGGCTCGGTGAATGGCATTATGGGATTGCTTACCCTGAGAAGGACACATGCTTCAATTCTGCTCAATTCTAGCCCAAAACTAGCGATTTTCAAAAGCCTTTCAAATGGACAACTTTCATCTTTGATGCACACTGATGCTTCCCAAACATGTCGTCTACCTAGGGAGCTTCCTTCTGATTGGAACACATAGATTTTGTGAATATTATGATCTTGTCTAACTTCAATTTCCATCACTTGAATCCCTCCAGGTGCTGTGGACTTTTGTACGTGGAATAAAGCGTTGGAGATATTGTCTCACTGGAGAGACGGTATATTCGGCCGTGGAGAAATTTTAATGAGACGTTCGACGCAGTGAGGGAGCGCTTTTAGCTCCGGCTCCTGCTATTTCAGTCTGTTTGATGTTCACAAATGCACTGTTAGCGCTAGCAAACTGGAGCTATCAGACACCATTATGAATCATGTAGCTAGGCTTAAGGTAGATTTGGCTATTAGGCTGTGTGTGGTCTGGAGATAATTTTCTCACTTTCATTTATTTATTTAATGTAATACATGAGGACATTTTGTACCAACCTTGTTTAGCTTCTCTTTAGAAACAGCGAGGACAGGCGTTAAAGGGTACGAGCTGGACTCCCAGGATGGACTGGATCAGGAATGGTGAGGAAAAGCAGCTTTTAACATCAGTGAAACTAATTGAACAAATATGAAGGAAACAAATTACAGATTGCTAGTTAGCTGTGTAGGTAGCTTCTAGCTGTTTCATGCTGTGGAATGTTTTTGTAGTTTTTTATTTCTATAAGTTTTCTTAAATATATTAGTTGCATCCAAATGTGTACAGATTTCCAGTTTTGTGGCTTTGTGTCTTTGCAATGATGTGCTTTAATTTTTCTTTTTTTGTCTGATTTCTTGTAATAAATTTCATGCTTTTGGATTTTCCTCTTGTTAGACTTTTTTGAAACAACTTCTATTAATGATTTGCCATTCAGTGCATACTAATGTATTGTCATGTGTTTTTTGTAATTAATTAATGCTGTTATTTTATTTTTATTATATTATATTATATTATACTACATTATATTATTTTCCCATTGTCCGTACCGCTTATCCGATATATTCTCGGGTCACGGGGAGCCTGTGCCTATCTCAGGCGTCATCGGGCATCAAGGCAGGATACACCCTGGACGGAGTGCCAACCCATCGCAGGGCACACACACACAATCACACACTATGGACAATTTAGAGACTGCAATCAATCAGCACAGAAGCATGTCTTTGGACTGTGGGAGGAAACCCACCCAACCCACGGGGAGAACAAGCAAACTCCACACACACAGTGAGCGGGACTCGATCCCAGGACGCTGGAGGTGTGAGGCAAACGTACTAACCACTAAGCCACTAAGCCACCTATATTCTATTCTATTCTATTCTATTCTATTCTATTCTATTCTATTCTATTCTATTCTATTCTATTTTTTATTTTTTTTATTTATATATTTTTTAATGAAGTAGACGAATTATGATTAACGGAGAATGACATAATTAATCCTCAACATCTTCAACACTGTTATAAAATTGGACAAACACTCATCTGCGTACTTTATATACATCTAAAGGATTAAAAGCAATGTTCACTAGATGGCATGTGAAAGTCAAAACCTTCCTATAGTCGGGTTTCCACGTCGACCTGTAAAACATCTGAAAATGTTCTGTACACTGATTTAAAAGTTTCAACTATGACCTGTGTCTCAAACAAAAAACATGACCTTTACCTTCCTTCAAAAGAATGGAAGAAAATTCCAGAAGCTTACAAAAAAAGGCTTTTTTTTTGGTTTGAAGACGTGAAATAATAAAAACTAGACCAGGACTATTTTAGGAAGTGAAGAACCCTGAACTATACAAAGAACACTTTTAGGAAGTGAAGAACCCTGAACTACAGATCAAACACTTTTAGGAAGTGAAGAACCCTGAACTACAGATCAAACACTTTTAGGAAGTGAAGAACCCTGAACTATACAAAGAACACTTTTAGGAAGTGAAGAACCCTGAACTAGACATCGAACACTTTTAGGAAGTGAAGAACCCTGAACTAGACATCGAACACTTTTAGGAAGTGAAGAACCCTGAACTACAGATCAAACACTTTTTAGGAAGTGAAGAACCCTGAACTAGACATCGAACACTTTTAGGAAGTGAAGAACCCTGAACTAGACATCGAACACTTTTAGGAAGTGAAGAACCCTGAACTACAGATCAAACACTTTTAGGAAGTGAAGAACCCTGAACTATACAAAGAACACTTTTAGGAAGTGAAGAACCCTGAACTACAGATCAAACACTTTTAGGAAGTGAAGAACCCTGAACTACAGATCAAACACTTTTAGGAAGTGAAGAACCCTGAACTATACAAAGAACACTTTTAGGAAGTGAAGAACCCTGAACTACAGATCAAACACTTTTAGGAAGTGAAGAACCCTGAACTACAGATCAAACACTTTTAGGAAGTGAAGAACCCTGAACTACAGATCAAACACTTTTAGGAAGTGAAGAACCCTGAACTATACAAAGACACTTTTAGGAAGTGAAGAACCCTGAACTAGACATCGAACACTTTTAGGAAGTGAAGAACCCTGAACTAGACATCGAACACTTTTAGGAAGTGAAGAACCCTGAACTAGACATCGAACACTTTTTGGAAGTGAAGAACCCTGAACTATACAAAGAACACTTTTAGGAAGTGAAGAATCCTGAACTAGACATCGAACACTTTTAGGAAGTGAAGAACCCTGAACTAGACATCGAACACTTTTAGGAAGTGAAGAACCCTGAACTAGACATCGAACACTTTTTGGAAGTGAAGAACCCTGAACTACAGATCAAACACTTTTAGGAAGTGAAG
Source organism: Hemibagrus guttatus (assembly GCA_033459395.1). Classification (NCBI taxonomy): domain Eukaryota; kingdom Metazoa; phylum Chordata; class Actinopteri; order Siluriformes; family Bagridae; genus Hemibagrus; species Hemibagrus guttatus. The sequence goes on along the minus strand of JAUCMX010000009.1, from coordinate 2,715,190 downwards.
AACCCTGAACTACAGATCAAACACTTTTAGGAAGTGAAGAACCCTGAACTAGACATCGAACACTTTTAGGAAGTGAAGAACCCTGAACTAGACATCGAACACTTTTAGGAAGTGAAGAACCTTGAACTAGACATCGAACACTTTTTGGAAGTGAAGAACCCTGAACTATACAAAGAACACTTTTAGGAAGTGAAGAATCCTGAACCCTTTCAGAACCCTTTTAGGAAGTGAAGTGTTTTTATTAATTGATATATCATTAACTACAGAACCCTTTTTAAATAAGTGGAGAACCCTTACCTATACAATACAAAGAAAAAATTTTAATAATTGAATAAACTATAAAAGGAATGATTTTAGGAAGTATAGATCTCTTAACTATACAAAAAACCCTTTTACTAAGTAGCTCAAATAAGATAAGTGAATTTTGAGAACCAATTTCTAAAGATGTGCTAAATGACCACAGGATATGTGCAGTGGCCATGTTGTGCATATTTGTGTACAGAGATAAAAGCTTGAAAAAAAAAAAAAAATAAATAAATAAAAGGTCTAAAGTGGACTGAAAATGATGCACAAGCTTGCAAGCTACCTTATGACCAGAAAAATAGCAACTAGACAAAAAATAAAATTATAAACAAATAAATCATTGGCTAGTGCCCAGAGAAATGAACAACTAGGCAGTAAAATACTACTAATTTATATTTGTGTGTGGATGAAAACAGAGGCTGTTGATGTAAATCCTCTCTTCACTTCACAGCCAAATGAACACAGCTAATGTTCCTGGCCAATTCCTTCCACACTGCAGTGTATTTACTGCGCTGATGAAGCCTAATTACTCACATATACCAACATGCTTTAAAGTGAAATCAAATATTATACAGCAAATCAGAGCTTTGTAGAAACATTCAACCCACACACACACACACACACACACACACACAAACACACACACACAAAGAAGTGTTTGTTTTATTCCCAATGCAATGTGGCAAAGTTATGATGCTTAGTTTGTAAGTCATTAAACTTAATGATTGGCATAATGGGGTTGAGCTACTGCCAGAGGGATGAGGGGGAATCAGGTGGAATTACCATCAGAGGGTTGACACCCACACACGCTAACACACACGCTAACACACACACACACACACACACACACACACACACACATGCAAATTCACTGCCATCGACAGGTAGAACTGGGATCATCTTGATTATGATGGATATCATTACATGCATGAGAGAGAGAGAGAGAGAGAGAGGGAGAGAGACTTTAGTGAACTGAACTATTTGCAAATACAGTACATAGTCACTGAACTAAAAAAATAGATAGATAGATAGATAGATAGATAGATAGATAGATAGATAGATAGATAGATAGATAGATAGATAGATAAAATAAAATAGAAAGAAAGAAAGAAAGAAAGAAAGAAAGCAAGGAAGAAAGAGAAGAGAAGAGAAGAGAAGAGAAGAGAAGAGACTGACAGAGAAACAGCATAAGACATACAGTGGTGTGAAAAAGTGTTGGCCCCCTTCCTGATTTCTTTTTTTTTTGCATGTTTGTCACACTTTAATGTTTCAGATAATCAAACACATTTAAATATTAGTCAAAGATAACACAAGTAAACACATCATGCAGTTTTTAAATGAAGGTTTTTATTATTAAGGGAAAACAAAATCCAAAACTACATGGCCCTGTGTGAAAAAGTGTTTGCCCCCCTGTTAAAACATAACTTAACTGTGGTTTATCACACCTGAGTTCAATTTCTCTAGCCACACCCAGGCCTGATTACTGCCACACCTGTTCACAATCAAGAACTCACTTAAATAGGACCTGCCTGACAAAGTGAAGTAGACCAAAAGATCCTCAAAAGCTAGACATCATGCCGAGATCCAAAGAAATTCAAAAACAAATGAGAAAGAAAGTAATTGAGATCTATCAGTCTGGAAAAGGTTATAAAGCCATTTCTAAAGCTTTGGGACTGCCGCGAACCACAGTGAGAGCCATTATCTACAAATGGTG
>JAUCMX010000009.1:2703173-2708173 GCA_033459395.1 Hemibagrus guttatus | reverse complement strand
TCCATTTTCTGTCACCATTACTCCTGTCTCTGTCTATCTATCTATCTATCTATCTATCTATCTATCTATCTATCTATCTATCTATCTATCTAATGCTGTTTCTCTCTCTCTCTCACTCTCTCTCTCTCTTTCTCTATCAGTCTGTCCAACTCTCTTTCTCCCTCCATTTTATGTTTGTCTGTAATCTTTTATCCTTTTCTGGATGTCTACCGCTTCTTCTATCTATCTATCTATCTATCTATCTATCTATCTATCTATCTATCTATCTATCTAATGCTGTTCTCTCTCTCTCTCTCTCTCTCTCTCTCTCTCTCTCTTTCTCTATCAGTCTGTCCAACTCTCTTTCTCCCTCCATTTTCTGTTTGTCTGTAATCTTTTATCCTTTTCTGGATGTCTGCCGCTTCTTCTATCTATCTATCTATCTATCTATCTATCTATCTATCTATCTATCTATCTATCTATCTATCTATCTATCTATCTATCTAATGCTGTTTCTCTCCTCTCTCTCTCTCTCTCTCTCTCTCTCTCTTTCTCTATCAGTCTGTCCAACTCTCTTTCTCCCTCCATTTTCTGTTTGTCTGTAATCTTTTATCCTTTTCTGGATGTCTGCCGCTTCTTCTATCTATCTATCTATCTATCCTATCTATCTATCTATCTATCTATCTATCTATCTATCTATCTATCTATCTATCTAGGTGTTCGTGTATCTATTGTTCGTGTTAGTTTAGTGTCTATCTCTCATAGCAATCCTATTAGCATTTGGCTTCCTAGCTTCAGTCTTGAATTCCATTCAGAACAAAATGTACAAAAAACAGAATAAAGCTTCCAAACAGAGCGAACTTTATGAACATGGTCAGAGGAACACAAATCACACATCACCCTGGGAACGTGTTTGGCCCGAGCCCACTGGTGCTTAATGATGTAATTAGCACTTAACCATGCAGGTCAGGTTACAAGAGAGAAGCCTACCGATCCTAATCACACACACACACACACACACACACACACACACACACACACACACACACACACACACACACACACACACAACACATACACACACACACACATCACATTTTTATCATGTGAATCACAAGGCTGTTCAGGTCTTTTGACCTTTCTCAAATCCCCATGAAATACACAGTTTACTTCAAGAAGTCAAGTTCACTCCTTCCCTGAGGCTCTGTGTGTGTGTGTGTGTGTGTGTGTGTGTGTGTGTGTGTGTGTGTGTGTGTGTGTGTGTGTGTGTGTGTGTCTGTGTGTGTGTGTGTTACATTGAGAATTGGCTCACCCTGAAATCTCCTTCTGATTTTCCTTTCCTGAACATGTTTAACTACATGTCTGTGTTTGATTCTGTATTAGAAACACTCCGTAGTGCACTTTAGCCACAGCGTGGGATGTTGGTGTGTGTGTGTGTGCGTGTGTGTGTGTGTTTGACTGATTGATTTTCACTAACACCTGGATAATGTTCACAAATGTCAGCTGTGAGGAGCTGTTATGAAAGTGTTATCCTGTAGTTTGCTGATACAGATAAATGATCATTAGTGCTCGCCAAGCAGTGAGGTGGTGTTCATGCTAATTCTAACACAAATAACACGGGATTTCTCATCCCATTTTGCTTTTAATTAGATCTCCAATTAATTTAGTTTCTACCAAAATCATACAATTAAAGATTAAAGTTAAATTAAAGGAAAAAGTTCCATCTACTAGCCATAATTGTGCTTCAGTTTCTGTTTCTGTAGGAAAATCTTAAAGACTTTTTTGGAATTCACACAGAGGCCACTCCTCCTTCACTGGGACTGACTGACACATAGGCCACACCTCTTTCACTGGGACTGACTGACACAGAGGCCACACCTCCTTCACTGGGACTGACTGACACATAGGCCACACCTCTTTCACTGCGACTGACTGTCATATAGGCCACACCTCCTTCACTGGGACTGACTGACATATAGGCCACACCTCCTTCACTGGGACTAACTGACACAGAGGCAACAACACCTCCTTCACTGGGACTGAATGACACAGAGGCCACACCTCCTTCACTGGGACTGAATGACACATAGGCCACACCTCTTTCACTGCGACTGACTGTCATATAGGCCACACCTCCTTCACTGGGACTGACTGACATATAGGCCACACCTCCTTCACTGGGACTGACTGACACAGAGGCAACAACACCTCCTTCACTGGGACTGAATGACATATAGGCCACACCTCCTTCACTGGGACTGACTGACTGACACAGAGGCCACACCTCCTTCACTGGGACTGAACTACAAAGGCTACACCTCCTCCACATAAGCCACACCCTCTTAACTGGGCCTGAATATATATCAAGGAAGCTCTTTGATATAATTTCTGAGTAATAAATTCTAGTATTAGAGATCTGTGTGCGCATCACACTTCACTGATAAAGAGAAACTCTGTAAATCTTCACGCCTCACCTGTTTGTGTGTTTAATTGAATTGCAACAGATCTGTATGTTTTAGTGGCCACCATATCACCGAGAGTGTAAAGAGAGAGGGCAGGAGGAACAGTGGGTTGAAGACAGAGTGGACAGGAAAGTCAAAGCATGTCTGCAAAACCCAGCATGACACGACAGGCTTGCAGAAACGCTCTGGTAGCTTTTCTTATTACACACCCATGGCTTGTGGTCGTCCCTCACTCGGAAGCATGTGGAAAAAACTTTGCCATCTGCAATTTGTCCAGGCATGTGTGTTTGTGTGTGTGTGTGTGTGTGTGTGTGTGTGTTTGGTGAGGCATGTTTGTATCTCTTGCTGGATCCAATGTTCCTACGAGGAGAGAAATATCTGACAGTCATGACCTTGTAGGGGGAACAATTGGCTAGACCCCATGAGGAAACCTGCTTAAAAAACCCTGGAGCCTCTATTTAAGAAACTAAAAAAGCCTAAATGTTTGCTTTTGCTTACTGAGGTCAGGGTTTGGATTGCAACGGGCGTCTCAGAGGGGAGAAGAACACCTAGATCAAACCAGGGGGCAAAATCAGACCACAGGGATCGATGGTGCTTTTCTTACATGGTACATTTTTAAAATAAATACTTCTCTACTTATTTCATTATTCATACATTCGTTATCTGACATCACAGGTGACAACATCCGGCTTGGGCTTGAAGGACAGTTCTCAATGGGAGACGTGTCCACGTCTCACCAGGTCAAAGTCCAGTCCTCGATCAAAGACGGACTATATCTAGAGAACAGTCTCGAAGGAGTTTCCGTTCTTTTAGTACTTGCTTTATCCCCGTCAGGGTCATGGTGGATCTCCGTCTATCCTGGGAACGTAGGGCGTGAGGTAGGGATACATCCTGGATTACACGTCGGTCCATCAAACACATTCACACATCATTCCGCTAACTACAAATGAAAATAACCAGCTGGCTGAGAGAAATATTCTTCTACATTTCTAAAGCTGTTATCATTTAATCTCTAGGAAAGGCATGAAACATATACATTCTTTATATTTATTCCCTAATTGTATAACTTGCTTTCTATAATGAATCAGAGGAAGGCTATGCTTTATGAGACACTATGCTAACATATTTGAATACTAGCTCATAGCCAGCAAGCAAAAGCTGGAAAATTCCACCAAATCTCTAAGATCTGATCTTTGCAAGCACTTCAGCTTTCCGGCAAGATAGGACGCTGACAGCGAGTGAGTGAGTGCGTGGTGGACCGAAATATTACAGTACCCCGAATCCACACCGTTGAAGATCGCATATCTCAGGGCTACAGAGAGGTTCGTGATCGACAGCACAAATAGCTAACGGCAGAATCAGACACTCGGTGTGCTTCAGACTCACCTCAGTAGTGAGTCACACTAGTGTCAGCTTAAGTGTAGGGTTTTTTTTTGCTTCTTTTTGTTTCATTCTAATGTACGGATTTATCTAAAACCGTAGAATTTTGTGTTAGCATTCCCATAGCTACATATTAATTATATTTAGTATAAATTGTGTTACATCTAGTCCACATATTTGATTTGGGACAGGTTTTTTTTTACGCCTTAAGCCCTTTCTTACTCTCTAGGCTTGGGGCAGAAACTGAGATTTAACCCCCAGTTGCTGTGTTAGCTCCCTGCCTGGGAATCGAACCCGGGCCATGGCAACAAGAGGCCACCGGGGTCAAAAATGATAGAGTATGCCAACAAAACTGAATAAAAGAGCCACAAATTTGCATGGTGTTGAGTTTAGTCTTGAGTTTAGTCTTGAGCTAGCTTGATTTTAAATATGGAATTTTTTACAAGAGTAAAGAAATTATTTCCACTTGAGCCAGCTTTAGAGTCATAGTGCGAAAGAATGATGCAACCTCAGGAATCCACTATCTATCAAACCTAGTGTGTGTTAAGGTTTGGTTCTGCTTTCCTAAGCTTTAAGCTATAGTTTTCCCTGTGTGTATGTGTATATGTGTGTTTGTGTGTGTGTGTGTTTGTGTGTGTGTGGGGGCAGTGACAACTCTTTTGATTGCTCTCTCTTCCTCTGTATCTCCTCTGAATGAGGTGATGTGACACTCAGGACCCACTCAACTGAGACGCCACTTCGCACAGCAAGGTAGGCCACCATGTGCATGTGTGTATGTGAGTGTGTGTGTGTGTGTGTGTGTGTGTGTGTGGGGGCTTCTGCTTCGATTGTGTTTCACAGTGACAGTTTCTTGTCTTCAGTTATACAACACTAGCCTGAGGTGTGAAAGGAAACACACACACACACACAAACACACACACACACACGCACACACACACACACACATGCACACACAGGTTATAGCCAGCTGTTATGTTAGAAAGTAGAGTTTGCAAAGGAGGCAGCGAAGAAGCTCCAGGACTCGGCGACGCGCCGAAACTATCCACCCAGCTACTGGAAATAACATTATACCACATATTGTTTTTCACACTGTCCAGGAAATATGAAAATATGCTTCATCTGGAATATTGAACGTAGCACTAATGTCACCTCTGAAGGATCGATATCAGCCCGCATTCC
>JAUCMX010000009.1:2673173-2698173 GCA_033459395.1 Hemibagrus guttatus | reverse complement strand
CCCCCTCCAGAAATACAATATTTATATAATGACCGAGTGGTGACACCATGTAGTGTAATCACGTTTTCAGTCATGTGCATTCATAAATCATGGATATGGTAAAAACAAACAAACAAACAACAGCGAAAAAAGACAAACAAACAAACAAATAAATAAAAAAAGGTATCTAACTGTTACGGGTAGCAGGGCTGAGGGTGAACCACTAGGGGGCCCTCAGTAGGGGTTGTCATGTCGTCTGGTTATGTTTATGTTTTGGCCATGTGTGTTAGTTAAGCCCTGCCCTGTCCTATTGTGTGTTGATTGATGTTTCACATGTTCCTAATGTTTCCTGATTATGTTTCCTATTTATAGTCCTGTCTTTGTCTGCTTTAGTTGCTAGTCCTCGTTTGTATTTAGGCCAGTGTGGTGTCGCGGTTTTCTGTTATGTTCATGTCTCGTGGTTCATGTTAATAAACCCCTTTTTGTTTCACGGAAGCTTCGCGTTGGGTCTGTTATATCCAGCCGGACACCGCCGGCCGTAACAGAAGGACTAGCCCAAACCGAACAGATCCAGCGCGAAGCTTCAGCGAGAAGGTTAGTTTTTTCATTTCCGGGTTTTATTCTTTTGCTTGTTTTTGTTTTGCGCTCCGGTTCGGAGTGGTGTTTTTCGGGGGGGTTTTTGTTGATTCCGCCCCTCTCTCCGCCCGTGGTTAGGGACAGGAGGAGGGTTTCGGCAGAAAATTTACATTTTTGGAGGATTTTTGATTTTTCTCGTTTCGTCCATGTTCCGTGGGGGGCGTCGCCTCACGATGTAGCTTCCGTGAGGGGCGTGCCCCCATTTTTATCCAGCAAAAGAGTTCCGGCCAAGGGCCGGAGTTTCAAGTTTTTGTTTCCGGGTCTCGCTCTGCTTAGGTTCCGGTGGGGGGCGTCACCCCACGATGTAGCTTCCGTGGGGGCCGTTGCCCCAATGCTCGCCAGCAGAGGAGAGTTCCGGCCAGGGCCCCGGACCTTGAATTTTTTTTTATTGTTTTGGGTTGCTCTGACTCTCGCTCCACCCATGTTCCTGTGGGGGGAGTCGCCCCATGATGTAGCTTCCGTGGGGGCGCTGCCCCACCTGTTGTCAGCGGAGGAGAGTACCAGCTGCACCTTGCTCCCACCCTCCCGCCCCTTGGGGAGTTCCAGACCCCAGCGAGACGGACATCGTCGCCACGGAGCCGTCGTTCGTCGGTGGACGTCGCTCGGTGCGAGTGCTCGGCGGTGGACGTCGCTCGGCGCTGCAGCTCGGCGGTGGGCGTCGCTTGGCCCTGCTGCTCGGCTGTGGACGTCACTCGGCTCTGCGGCTCGGCTGTGGACGTCGTTCGGCGCCTCCGCTCGGTTGTGGACGTCGCGTCGGACCCTTTGGCCTTGCCGTCGGGTCCTTTGCTCCCCCCACTTGTCTCGCTCCGGCTTCTCACTCCCCCCACGTGCCTTGCCTTGATCCTCGTTCCCCCCACTTGCCTTGCCTTGGTCCTCGCTTCCCCCCACTCACCTTGCTTTTGCTTCTCGCTCCCCCCCCAAGTGCCTCGCCCTGCTCCTCGCTCCCCCCACCGGCCTCTCTACGTTCCTAGCTCCTCCCCAGGACCCATCGCTGGACCGGACTTTTTGGGAGGGGCTAGGGTTTGGCGCGTCGGGAGCCGCGCCTTTGAGAGGGGGGAGATGTTACGGGTAGCAGGGCTGAGGGTGAACCACTAGGGGGCCCTCAGTAGGGGTTGTCATGTCAGGTCTGTTTATGTTTATGTTTTGGCCATGTGTGTTAGTTAAGCCCTGCCCTGTCCTATTGTGTGTTGATTGATGTTTCACCTGTTCCTAATGTTTCCTGATTATGTTTCCTATTTATAGTCCTGTCTTTGTCTGCTTTAGTTGCTAGTCCTCGTTTGTATTTAGGCCAGTGTGGTGTCACGGTTTTCTGTTATGTTCATGTCTCGTGGTTCATGTTAATAAACCCCTTTTTGTTTCACGGAAGCTTCGCGTTGGGTCTGTTATATCCAGCCGGACACCGCCGGCCGTAACACTAACTGTTTTCATTTTAGTGCAAAACAAACAAACAAACAAACAAATAAACAAATATATGGCTGGCTAACAAACAACAAAGTACAAACAAAGAAAGAAAATAAATAAATGAATAAGTAAATAAGTAAGTAAATAAACTGATGACCAACTTTGTCTAACAGAAAAGAACAAAACAAAAAACAAACAAATAAATCAAAATTTCAACCCTGTGAAATACGTGTGTTTTTACTGCGAACCAGACTGCCAGAGAATTCTTGAGCAAATTAAAAGAATCTTTGGGATTTAGAAAACCCGAGAAAGCTTTTTCCGTCCTAATTGCTACTTACAGCAGTCGCCATACCGCAGTGCATCAGGTGACATGAAATCAACATGGCTGCTCACTGCATCAACACTTAACACTAAACCTCTTACCTTTACTGCACCTCGATGTATTTACCACCAGACAGCTTAAACCCGAGCACGTGGAAACGTGTGATAGAGCCTCTTACAGAGAATCTATAGTTAGGAATAAATATTTATACACCCAGTTCCCTTTATTTTATTTAGAACAAAGATCCAGTACCTAATAAACTGCCGGCTCGATGTATACCTCGTTATATGGCGTGTTACTGTATTATATCCAGCTACTTAAACAATGCCTAAGCTGCCATTTTATTCCTGGCCCTGACTGCACCTTAGCGGAGCAGCAGAGATAAAAAAATAAAATAAAATAAAAATTCTCAGCATTATGTAAGGAACAGATAGAGATTCTGAGTCTCTATACAAAGCTATTTTCGACAAATGTTTTCGCTTGAGGCGTTTCGGTGTCACGCCACAGAAAAGTAGTGAGACGGGAGCAATTATACGACGGTGAAACCCTTATAGTGATGACACACAGGCGTAAACAGTATAAAAATATTCTAAAATGCAACGTGTTAATTATAAGAGATTGTCAATCACTAATCACGGAGTAGACACCGGTTTCTTTGGTCACTCGCTCTAATGATGCTATCATGCTACCAGCAGACAAGAACCTGACAGGAAATAACGGACAGAGCGTTCGTTAGGGATGGAGTGGGACGGACGGATGGTCTTGAGAGTGGAGTGTGAGAGTGGACAGTGGTGAGGAGGTTAGGACTGGCTGCAAATGTTGTTAACTCCCAGCTGAGGAAGAAGAGAAGGTAGGAGTTGAGCTCGTGAAGAGAGAGAGAAAAAGAGAGAGAGAGAGAGAGAGAGAGAGAGAGAGAGAGAGTACACCAGCATGGGTTGTTAGAGAGGAAGCTTCAACGTTTCAAACTGTCTGGAAGCTGCAAATCTCTACAAGGCACCTCGTCATCTGCCTTCCAGCTGAATTCTTTAGATTCTACACTCCGCCATCCTGCAGCCATTGATTCACGTTTCTTCCCTCTCTGTTGTCCTTTCCCGCTGTCTTTTTAAAGCATGGCACTGAAAGTTGTCTGAGAAAGTGACAAGAGGAGAAATGGAGCGAAGGCGGAAAGGGGATGGCTCTCTTCTGGACTGTCTGTCAATTAGACGCTAGACTCGAGGCAGTATAGTGAACACAAGCAGAGATATTACAGAGCATTGCATGCTAGCACATCGCCGACACTTTGACCGGTGAAGAGTGGGTTGAATAGTGGGATGAAAATCGAACTTACGCAATGTTTAAATAACATTTGCAAAAGTATTTTTGAAATGTTCCACAATTTGTAGTGATACAACGTGGAAATTAAATACTGTTAGTAAACATAATAATGACATGAAGGACAAAAATTTTATTTATTTATTTATTTATTTATTTGATTCTTGAATCTTATGATTGCGTAAATATTCACCTCCTTGCCGCAAGTCAAAGAGTTAGCTAAATGAATAAGAATGTTTTGTGTGTGATTAAAGTGCTAAGTAATCCAATCTAGACTCCTTTGATGTAACACACTATTAGTTAAATATAAGTGATATAGTTAGACATTTTGGTCGTTTTGGTCATTTTAGCATAGATTTATCTATAAGAATTTTTAAATTTAGACCTGACCAAATAATATTCTTCTTTGTTGTGTAATCTGCTAGTAATCACACTCTCTGGTGTTTATAATCATTTATAATCACACTCTCCGCTGTTTATAATCATTTATAATCACACTCTCCGGTGTTTATAATCATTTATAATCACACTCTCCGGTGTTTATAATCATTTATAATCACACTCTCTGGTGTTTATAATCATTTATAATCACAATCTCCGGTGTTTATAATCATTTATAATCACACTCTCTGGTGTTTATAATCATTTATAATCACAATCTCCGGTGTTTATAATCATTTATAATCACACTCTCCGGCGTTTATAATCATTTATAATCACACTCTCTGGTGTTTATAATCATTTATAATCACACTCTCTGGTGTTTATAATCATTTATAATCACAATCTCCGGTGTTTATAATCATTTATAATCACACTCTCTGCTGTTTATAATCATTTATAATTACATTCTCCGGTGTTTATAATCATTTATAATCACACTCTCTGGTGTTTATAATCATTTATAATTACATTCTCTGGTGTTTATAATCTATAATCACACTCTCTGCTGTTTATAATCATTTATAATCACACTCTCCGGTGTTTATAATCATTTATAATCACACTCTCTGGTGTTTATAATCATTTATAATTACATTCTCTGGTGTTTATAATCTATAATCACACTCTCTGCTGTTTATAATCATTTATAATCACACTCTCCGGTGTTTATAATCATTTATAATCACACTCTCTGGTGTTTATAATCATTTATAATCACACTCTCCGGTGTTTATAATCATTTATAATCACACTCTCTGGTGTTTATAATCATTTATAATTACATTCTCTGGTGTTTATAATCTATAATCACACTCTCTGCTGTTTATAATCATTTATAATCACACTCTCCGGTGTTTATAATCATTTATAATCACACTCTCTGGTGTTTATAATCATTTATAATTACATTCTCTGGTGTTTATAATCTATAATCACACTCTCTGCTGTTTATAATCATTTATAATCACACTCTCCGGTGTTTATAATCATTTATAATCACACTCTCCGGTGTTTATAATCATTTATAATCACACTCTCCGGCGTTTATAATCATTTATAATCACACTCTCTGGTGTTTATAATCATTTATAATCACACTCTCTGGTGTTTATAATCATTTATAATCACACTCTCTGGTGTTTATAATCATTTATAATCACAATCTCCGGTGTTTATAATCATTTATAATCACACTCTCTGCTGTTTATAATCATTTATAATCACACTCTCTGCTGTTTATAATCATTTATAATTACATTCTCTGGTGTTTATAATCATTTATAATCACACTCTCTGCTGTTTATAATCATTTATAATCACACTCTCTGCTGTTTATAATCATTTATAATCACACTCTCTGCTGTTTATAATCATTTATAATCACACTCTCTGCTGTTTATAATCATTTATAATCACACTCTCTGCTGTTTATAATCATTTATAATCATACTCTCTGGTGTTTATAATCATTTATAATCACACTCTCTGCTGTTTATAATCATTTATAATCACACTCTCCGGTGTTTATAATCATTTCTAATCACACTCTCTGGTGTTTATAATCATTTATAATCACACTCTGGTGTTTTTAATCATTTATAATCACACTTTCCGGTTTTATAATCATTTATAATCACACACTCTAGTGTTTATAATCATTTATAATCACACTCTCTGCTGTTTATAATCATTTATAATCACACTCTCTGCTGTTTATAATCATTTATAATCACACTCTCTGGTGTTTATAATCATTTATAATCACACTCTGCTGTTTATAATCATTTCTAATCACACTCTCCGGTGTTTATAATCATTTCTAATCACACTCTCCGGTGTTTATAATCATTTATAATCACATTCTCTGCTGTTTATAATCAGTTATAATACAATGTCCGGTGTTTATAATCATTTATAATCACACTCTCTGATGTTTATAATCAGTTATAATACAATGTCCCGTGTTTATAATAATTTCTAATCACACTCTCTGCTGTTTATAATCATTTATAATCACACTCTCTGGTGTTTATAATCATTTATAATCACACTCTCCGGTGTTTATAATCATTTATAATCACACTCTCTGGTGTTTATAATCATTTACAATCACATTCCCTGGTGTTTATAATCATTTATAATCACACTCTCTGGTGTTTATAATCATTTATAATCACACTCTCCGGTGTTTATAATCATTTATAATCACACTCTCTGCTGTTTATAACCATTTATAATCACATTCTCTGGTGTTTTTAATCATTTATAATCACACTCTCCGGTGTTTATAATCATTTATAATCACACTCTCTGCTGTTTATAATCATTTATAATCACACTCTCTGCTGTTTATAATCAGTTATAATACAATGTCCGGTGTTTATAATCATTTATAATCACACACTCCGGTGCTTATAATCATTTATAATCACATTCTCTGGTGTTTATAATCATTTATAATCATACTCTCCGGTGTTTATAATCATTTATAATCACATTCTCTGGTGTTTATAATCATTTATAATCACACTCTCCGGTGTTTATAATCATTTATAATCACACTCTCTGCTGTTTATAATCAGTTATAATACAATGTCCGGTGTTTATAATCATTTATAATCACACTCTCTGGTGTCACCTAAATGAGGATGAAGTTCCCTTCTGAGTCTGGTTCCTCTCAAGGTTTCTTCCTCATATCATCATCTAAGGGAGTTTTTCCTCACCACCGTTGCACTCATTAGGGATAAATACAAATAAATTTCAATTGAAGTCTAATATTAACCTTGAACTCTTTGTACTATATTTTATATGTTCTGTAGAGCTGCTTTGAGACGATGTCCACTGTTAAAAGCTCTCCAGAAATAAAATTGAATTGAACTAAATAATGGAAGGAGTCTCCAGTTTCAGTGTTTTTTTATTGATTTTTTGTTAAACAGTCAGTTTAATGTCCATCACTGACAGAGGCGGTGAAACTTCATGGTTTCTTCATAACACGACCATCTTTTTTTTTTTTTTTCCTAATTAACTTCAGTAATTAAAAGGTAACTTGGTTACACAACAATAAACCTGATTTTAATGCATAAAAATGATGATTTTTTAATTATGTAATAAATTACAACTTGCATGTCAATCAATTCTGTAGTTAAATAATAGACTTCAGGCTTCAGCACGCTGCATCATCTTGCTTCTTTTCCTCACTCCAGAGTGTTTACTCCTTTTTTTACAACTCGTGTTATCTTCGACTCGACCTCTAACGCACTGACGCACGTGTAACGTGTTGACAGAATGTTCCATCGCTCATTTTTTTTAAGTCTTGATCCCACACACGGCCTTCAGCAGAGCATGAAGTGGAGTACGGACTGAAAACGCTTGAAACAATCGAGTCATTGTTTGTATCTGATGTTGCTGAATGACTCAGTAGTTTGCTATTGAGAGTGAAGGGGTAATTGATATTGACTTTTTCGCTGAGCGCTTTGTCATCTGCATTTGTGAATAGATTCCATCCCACGAACGAGCGGAAAGATGACAGAGGGACAATCATCTACTTCAGCGGCTCTCGTCACGCAACATGCTGTATGAGGGGACAAAAAAATAATGCCAAGAGTGCGTACAGTTTGTAGGCTTGTTTTTATTTGTATTTGTATTTTTTTTGCTTTGTATCTTCCACGATATCGGTTTGTATATTCCACAATGCTCTGTTACCCTGAGCGATATGTAGGTACAGGATGGGATGTGTCCCGGGGAAACCAGTTGGTGTGATCCTTGCAGAGTGATCTTTTGAATGCAGAAGATCTTTTGCATTTCTTGTGCAGTTGTTTGCAACTCAAGCAAATAATTTATTTTCCTAAACATTAATTATAGAAATCACCAAGAATCCTCCTGGTGAATACACTCTGTCTGTATACTCTGTTGCTGGAGTGATTGTTATGGTGGTTTTGATGTGTTGCCAGTGGTGACGATGGAAAAAAAAAATTGGTTTTCCGAAGTTTCCTGTAATTGATGAGATCCACGTGGCTTGGGAGAATGTACAGTAGATACAGACTGGAATAATCATGGGAATGTTAGAAAGCTGGAATGCTCTTCCATTTCGAGCGTCAGGTTTGGAATTGCTAGAGAACCCAGATGTGGGGAAGAAGCTCCATATAATAAAAATTATTAATAAAATAAATAAATAAACATCAGAAGGACGGCAACGTAGAGGGAAGCATTACCTCTTCACTGCTCCAGACCTGCAGTTCGATCCTGATCTTGGATTTCTGTGTATGTGGAGTCACATGTTCTTCCTTTGGTTCTCCATTCTATTCCTTGCAAGAACTTTCTGGTTGGTGGGATCAAGAAACAGGCCCTAGGTTTAAAAATAAAAACACACACATATATATATATATATAAATTAGAAACAAAAAGATAACTGAGAAACAATTATATTTTTCTAACCTATATTTCCTCCTTGAAGTGAAAATATGAAGAAGTTGCTTTCGGCTGCTCCCTGTTCGGGGTCGCCACAGCGGACCGACCGGTCCGCACAACAACTTGGCACAGGTTTTTACGCCGGATGCCCTTCCTGCCGCAACCCTCCCATTTTTCCGGGCGGTGAAAATATATGTAAGCAAAACAGAACCATGGAAATTGTTTTTTTCTTTTTTATGAACATTAGTCTGAACGTCTGGCTGTCGCTAATTACTGATTACAAGTGTGTACAAAGTTCTTGTTCTGTTGTAATTATGCAAAGAATAATATTACTATACAAGCGTACTGTTGTTTTACATCATGTTTCACAGGCTGTTGATGTAAACGGTGCAAACGGTAATGGACCAGTAATTGATCCTTGAGGGATCCCGCTTTTCACAGCCTGCTACTTTGCAACTTGTATAAACGGCCTCAAACGTGCTTTCTTCTTTCTGTGGCAAACAGGATTTTTTTTTCTTATTATTCTGAACAATAAGAAATTATTTCTTAAATACCACCAGTACATCCCACTCTGTCCTCCATGAACTGCTTTTTATCATCCATCACTTACATTTATGCTGGATTTTGACTGATGGATAGCACTGATATCACACTCTAGCATGTGTGTGTGTGTGTGTGTGTGTGTGAACAAATAGTGTACCCTGATATAACCATCACATGACCACATGATAACAGAACACCAGAAAATGACCTTAAATGGTACCAAACTAATTTTTTTGGTAGACGCCATTTATCCAGAACGACTTATTTATCTCATTTATACACCTGAACAGGTGATGTCTAAGGGCTTGGCTTAAGAACCTGAAGTAGCTTAAAGTAGCTTAATCTCAGCGCCATAGGGGCTGTACTTCCTGTTTATATCTGATTGTGTTTCTGATTAGAGGAAAAAGTTTTGATCTATAATCACTTTATAAAGTACTAGTTATGACTTTGTGATATTAGTGTTACGTGTTGAGCAGCTGGAATTCTATTCCATAAAAATTCAATTCAATTCACTTTTATTTGTACAGCGGAACCTCACCAATTTAATTCATCCTAGAGGCGAGTTCTTAAGGTGAAAATTTGTATTATGAAACGAATCGTCCCATAAGAAATAATGTAAATGCAGATAATCCGTTCCAGCCGCCCAAAAATATGACCAATATGACCGATACGAAGCGTATGTAAACTGTATGGCTGCTTACAAAGAACTGACCCGAGACAAGCATTCCATGTCAAGGCTCCTCACAGGAAGTCGTGCCACCAAGCTTGGGCTAAAAATAGAACAGACCACCCACGCCACCGATCTGTCAACAAAAAAATGCCTGAAAAATCACCTAGCTTTTGAACGCATGCCGAAGGCAACGTTGGTATGGTGGGTTGACTCTTTCACACAGCTTTCACTGACTGGAAAAAAATCCTAAAATTTATAAACTCGCTTCGCTTAGCTTCCCACTGACGCAAACAAGTTTCGAACGGCTCCCGGATGTACACGCAACTTAGCCGGCGTTCATTTGGGTTCTATTCGTTCGTACGCCCGAAAATGCTTCGTATGCCGATGCAAATTTCTTGCAAAATTTCTATTCTTAAGGCAAAAATTCCTAAGGGAGGACATTCGTATGCCGAGGTTCCACTGTATAGCGCTTTTAATAATGGACATTGTCTCAAAGCAGCTTTACAGAACATAAATATAGTACAAAAAGTTCAAGATTAATATTAGACTTTCATTTCAATTTATTTGTATTTATTGCATTTAATGTGATTTATGTCACTTTAACCTGGGTTAGAGAATGTAGCTTATGGAACATTGAGCTTGATCAGGAACCTAATGCACGCTTTATTATATGGTCATTTAAGAAAATCCTATTTATTTTATTTATTTATTTTTTTATTCTGCTGAGATCCAGGCAACCAGGTAACTAGGGAGTGAAACAAGACTACAAATAGTGATGAGCACAGCAAGATTTTGCATATTTGGGGAAGGTAAGGAAGCATAAAACCATCGAGAGTACACTGTAGTGTAGAAAGAAAGGCTAATGAGGCCACACTTTACAAACAGGTAAGCGTAATGAAGACTAAGCGGAGACACTGGTGGAAAAACAGCGGGGAACAGAAGGAGCCTGGGGCAGAATAGGGCGTGTGGTGAACGTATAGGAAAGCATCGTTTTTTTAAAAATATGCATAAGGAAAGTAGAGTTGTTGCATTAAGAGCTCTTTAGCTTGAGGTCAATTTCACTTGTTCGAACACAAGAAGCAATTTGCAGGAAGAAGAGATTTGGGCTGATAAACTTTGAATACGTTTAACTGAATTTTTTTTTAATTGTGATAATTGTGAATTTTTTTTATTAAGAAAAGTTAATCTTCGACCAACAGTAGCCCAATTTCCACCGGCGCCCTGTAGGTCAACGGCGCCGATGGCGGTCGTTGTTAACCCGGGCCTCGACCGATCCGGTATGAAATTCGTACTGACGATTCGCATGGTTAAATTTGGCAATGTTTTACGCCGGATGCCCTTCCTGACGCAACCCTCTCTATTTATCCGGGCTTGGGACCGGCACAGAAGTCACTGGACTGTGACCCCATGGCTAGATTATTAAGAAAAGTTAATAAAGTTAAATAAAAATAAAAAAAAATAAGGTGATGGTGAAATATAAAAGAAGAAAATAAAATCCTTATTCTTGATTATGAAGCTCAATTTTCTTTAATAGTAGGATGAATTTTTTGTTCTAGAATTTGGCCAGGATCATCTCATATAACACAATCATTTTAATAATAAAAAAAAAAGATAAAGGTAATAAAGTTAAGTAAAAATAAATTAATATAAAGATAAAAAAAAAGTGATGAAATATGAAAGAAGAAAAAAAAAATCCTTATTCTTGATTATTAAGCTCACTTTTCTTTAAAAGTAGGATATTAGGATCATTTTTTTGTTCTAGAACTTGGCCAGAATCATCTCATAACTAGTCCGCATATTAAGACCCGACTCTTCAGGTAGGAAAGATAGAAATAGAGAAAACTTGTATATTTTAAAGCTTTTTGTAAATAAATAATTCAAAGCTTACCCTGCTGCTGTTTATTGAGTTGTGCAGGACAGGGATGTCCTGCATTGTCACAGTCTGAATGTTTTTCCGAAGTTTCCTGTAATTGATGAGATCCACGTGGCTTGGGAGAATGTACAGTAGATACAGACTGGAATAATCATGGGAATGTTAGAAAGCTGGAATGCTCTTCCATTTCGAGCGTCAGGTTTGGAATTGCTAGAGAACCCAGATGTGGGGAAGAAGCTCCATATAATAAAAATTATTAATAAAATAAATAAATAAACATCAGAAGGACGGCAACGTAGAGGGAAGCATTACCTCTTCACTGCTCCAGACCTGCAGTTCGATCCTGATCTTGGATTTCTGTGTATGTGGAGTCACATGTTCTTCCTTTGGTTCTCCATTCTATTCCTTGCAAGAACTTTCTGGTTGGTGGGATCATGAAACAGGCCCTAGGTTTAAAAATAAAAACACACACATATATATATATATATATATATATAAATTAGAAACAAAAAGATAACTGAGAAACAATTATATTTTTCTAACCTATATTTCCTCCTTGAAGTGAAAATATGAAGAAGTTGCTTTCGGCTGCTCCCTGTTCGGGGTCGCCACAGCGGACCGACCGGTCCGCACAACAACTTGGCACAGGTTTTTACGCCGGATGCCCTTCCTGCCGCAACCCTCCCATTTTTCCGGGCGGTGAAAATATATGTAAGCAAAACAGAACCATGGAAATTGTTTTTTTCTTTTTTATGAACATTAGTCTGAACGTCTGGCTGTCGCTAATTACTGATTACAAGTGTGTACAAAGTTCTTGTTCTGTTGTAATTATGCAAAGAATAATATTACTATACAAGCGTACTGTTGTTTTACATCATGTTTCACAGGCTGTTGATGTAAACGGTGCAAACGGTAATGGACCAGTAATTGATCCTTGAGGGATCCCGCTTTTCACAGCCTGCTACTTTGCAACTTGTATAAACGGCCTCAAACGTGCTTTCTTCTTTCTGTGGCAAACAGGATTTTTTTTTCTTATTATTCTGAACAATAAGAAATTATTTTGAACGTCGACGAACAGCTTGAAAAACACAATGAGGCGATTTCTTCAAGAGAACACTGTGAAACTTTGAGCTAGGGTTCTAGTAGTGCTGATAATTATGCAGGAATAATAAAAAATCAAAAGTAAAAGTAAAGGAAATGGAAGATTGTGAAACGTATTGAGGTCAGGTCGCTGGAACAAGCCACAATGGTGTAAGAGAAAGAGAGAGAGAGAGAGAGAGAGAGAGAGAAGGAGAGGATTTTCGTAACATGGCAGCGCATTAGCTGGATGAGACATGGATTGAAGCTGTAATCCAAAACCATTCCCGCTGACTCCATCACCACTAAACAGACCCATTTCCTTATACTGGAAGAAGACGGACATTTAATCACACTAACATCAGATTAAATTTGTAATCAAAAAAATCTCACAGTTTGGATTGAAATTGCAAAACAAACCTAAATCATTTGCAGTAATTTGTTATTGTACTGATGTGGAAAAGTTACAGTACTGACTGATTGCATACACAAGAGAGATGAGTTAGCGGTTTTAACGCCAGTTGTATAGGATTCGGTTAAATTGCTCTATAAAGATTTATACTCCTTATGGAATTTAAAGGAGAAAGTTAATATCATTATAACGTAGACTAAAGATGAAAATATTGCACTTTTGTGCGAAATATAAAATGAGAAAAACAAAATAGAGATGATTTCAAACTGATTTTGAAAGAGGATAATGAAATTAAAGACACGAAGGAGAGGAAATAAGAAGCAAAGATCCGGAATGAGAAAGAAAGAAATTGAGTCAGACGTGAAAGAAAATAAGAAAGAGAGAGACTATTTCTATCACTAACAGGGGATGGAGGTGAGACATTCAAAATTAGTTTCATGAGCCAGTTAACTTGATGGAAAAAAAGCCTACTATCGCAGGAACAGACTGCTATTAAGAAATGACCAAACAGACATCAATGTTCATGAACAGATTTAACTAAAACTTAAACAAATTTTAAATATGCATCACAAACTTGCTGTGTCATGGTGTGGGTCTAAAATCGTATACTGTCACAGTAACTACTGCAATTGATTCAGAACCTACTGCATTTGATTCTGTAGCTTATGCATTCGATTCAGTGCCTACTGCATTCGATTCAGTACCTACTGCATTTGACTCGATAGCTACTGCATTTGATTCAGTGCCTACTGCATTCAATTCAGAACCTACTGCATTTGATTCAGCACACAGTGAATTCGATTCAGAACCTACTGTATTTGATTCAGCGCCTATTGCATTTGATAATGCAGTTGTTTAGGTACCTACTGCATTTGATTCAGTGCCTACTGAATTCAATTCAGAATCTACTGCATTTGATTCAGTGCCTAGTGAATTTAATTCAGAATCTACTGCATTTGATTCAGTGCCTACTGAATTCAATTCAGAATCTACTGCATTTGATTCAGTGCCTAGTGAATTTTATTCAGAATCTACTGCATTTGATTCAGTGCCTACTGAATTCAATTCAGAATCTACTGCATTTGATTCAGTGCCTAGTGAATTTAATTCAGAATCTTCTGCATTTGATTCAGTGCCTACTGAATTCAATTCAGAATCTACTGCATTTGATTCAGTGCCTAGTGAATTTAATTCAGAATCTACTGCATTTGATTCAGTGCCTACTGAATTCAATTCAGAATCTACTGCATTTGATTCAGTGCCTAGTGAATTTAAGTCAGAATCTACTGCATTTGATTCAGTGCCTACTACATTGGATTCGGCCATCAGCTTTATAGATTCTGAAGCTTGTGGCCAGAAAAGGATAAAAAACTCGCTGGGTGCCTAAGACAGATTCTAACAGGAAGTAGGTGTTCTATTTTAATTTTATTTTCAATGATTAAATGATTAAATATAGGATAGTAGTTTCAATCATTTATTTTCCTTCCAAACATGATAAACGTAGCATGAGTGCAATATAAGATTACATACATTGTATTTTCATGTCAGTAGGTGGATTGGTGAGTCTGACCTTCTCTTTCTCTCCCTCTCTCTCTCTCTCACTCTCTCTCTCTCTCTCTCTCTCTCTCTCTCTCTCTCTACCTTTTGACTCAATCTCTTTACATTTGTCAATCCACTTCTCTTTCCTGTCACTCTTTCTCTTTTAGTTCCCTGTGCCATTTACTTTCAGTCTTGACCCCTGAACTGTTTTTCTTCTTTGTCTCTCTCTCTCTCTCTCTCTCTCCCTCTCTCCCTCTCTCTCTCTCTCTCTCTCTCACACACACACACACACACACACACACATACACACACATACACACAATCATAATTTCTCATTTCTACTACAGAGAAATATTTCTCTTTGTCAGTTTCTCTTTTATTCTAACTCACTCTTTCTCTCTATCTCTTTCTCCATTTTCTGTTCTCCTCTCTCTTTCTATCATTCTCCTTTTCCATTTCTCTTTTCCTCTCTCAATTGTTCCAATATCCTCACAACCATTTATCTCTTTAACCATGTCTCTATTCTATTTTTCCAATGTCACCTTCTCTCTTTTTGTCTCTCAATCTTTTCCCATCAAAATGTTCTCTCCATGAGCTCTTTTCTTTACAACTCCATCCATCTTGCCATCCATCCATGTGTGTGTACATGCTCCATCTCCTCCCTCCATCTCTCTGTCGCAGCTGTATCAATGTCGTTTGGTGAAGTTTCTCACTTTGGAGCACCGATTAAACACAAACTTCTGAAGATGCGCTTTCTGTGTTCAGGAACCGAGTCCATTCAACTCCGGAACAACTTCCTTATTAACTCCTCCTCCTCCTGCTCTGACTAATCGCTCGGAGCCGGTGTATTTTGCCATCCTCCATCCGCTGAAACGCAAGCCAGTCTTCCTGGAACGTGCATTTGTGAGCCGACAGCCAGTAAATGATCGGTTCCCATTCACTGAGCCATGTGAGAAGAATAAGTGACAAACTAATCAGGACGTGTACACATGGAGCTCGCTTCGGAGCGCTCAGATTAACAGCAGCTTCGGACCTTTAGGAAGTTTCAGCCCATTTGACACAGTGCCTGCGAGACGTTTCTTTCAGCAACGTTCCCTGCAGCCGTTAATACGCTCTAATCCGCGCTCTGGTTTGAATAGTAACACGCTGTCAGCCACAGGAAGCGTAAATCAGAGGTCTAACAGGCGGAAATACGCCGCCTTCCTCCGCCTGCTTGCGAGAGTGACAATTTATGACATCTTTATGTAAATCATACCCGCTACTTAGTGTCATGCTTTTCAAACTCACTGAGAGATCGAGAGAAAAAGATATTTCATGCTTTTGCTTTTGTTCTGTGGAGTTATGCAAAGAATAAAATACAGAATCCAAATGAATTCTAACACATAGCGTACCTAAGACGCAGCGCACTGGTGACGCCTCACACCACCGGGTTCTCCGGTTTCCTCCCACCTCCAGAAAACAAGCCGCTAAGTGGATTCGTGACTCTAACTCCCGTCTAGGTGTAAATGAGTGTGTGCATCAGTTTATTTCTCTTCTCTCACCCTCATTCTCTCTCCGGACTCGTATTACTTCTTTCCCATCTCTCCTCCCCATCTTTTGCAGTCCTCTGAACTCATTAGCATTCAGTCTTAACCCCTGATCTGTTTCTTTCTCCTGTTTCTTCATCTCTCGCTCTCTCTTTTGCCTCTTGACATTTTTCTTCTCGTCTAGAAAAGTACTTGAACTAGCAAGCAGGAAGACTTAAAGAAAGAGGTGGATGCGAAAGACATCCACTTAGAAATAGCGAGGCTTGAAGAGCAAGAATAGGAAGAAAAAGGAAAAAGAGATGGGAGGTAAAGAAAGGAAAGGAGTTTCTTTATAGGTTTCTTGATCATATGACAAGCTGTATTGTGAAACAACTTTCCCCATAAGAAATAATGTAAATGCAGATAATCCGTTCCAGCCGCCCAAAAATATGACCAATATGACCGATACGAAGCGTATGTAAACTGTATGGCTGCTTACAAAGAACTGACCCGAGACAAGCATTTCATGTCAAAGGTCCTCACAGGAAGTCATGCCACCAAGCTTGGGCTAAAAATAGAACAGACCGCCCACGCCACCGATCTGTCAACAAAAAAACGCCCGAAAAATCACCTAGCTTTGGAACACATGCTGAAGGCAACGTTGGTATGGTGGGTTGACTCTTTCACACAGCTTTCACTGACTGGAAAATAAAATCGTAAAATTCGTAAACTCGCTTGGGTTGGCTTTCCACTGGCGCTAACAAGTTTTGAACGGCTCCCGGACATACGCGCAACTTAGCTGGAGTTTGGTTCGGTTCGGTTCGTTTTTATGCCGGAAATGCTTCGTATGCCGACACAAATTTCTTGCAAAATTTCAATTCTTGAGGAGAAAATTCGTAAGGGAGGACATTCGTATGCCGAGGTTCCACTGTAGGTGAGGAATAAGAAATAGATACCAAAGTCATAATGATGAGGCATTAACTCATAAAGTGATACAAATCTTAATTCAAAGTGATGTCATAAATGTGAGGCAATTTTTCTTTTCTTTGCATTTGTCCCGCGCAGTGGCAGGGTCCACTTCTTTTTAGCAGCTCATTTGTGGTCCGCTTGGTTTGGCACAGGTTTTACGCCGAAGGCCCTTCCTGTAGCAGCTCGCCCATTTTGTCCAGGCTTGGGCACTGAGAGTTAACTCTTCAGTGGCTGGGTGGGCGCCCTGCCGCTGGACCACCAAGAGGCCATAAATGTGAGATAATAAATTATTAAAATATATTAAGATATTATGTCATTTTTATGAGATAAATCATGAAGTCAGAACAGAATCATGAAGTCATTTGGAGTATCTCAAATTCATCACTTGGTATCTCATAAATATGGCATACTATCTCAGAATTAGAACTTTTTAATTAGCTTCTAATTATGAGACACAGAAACCATAAAAGAGCTTCCATAATAATCTAAATGAGAGCTGGAATAAGAGTTTAATGGGAGAGATGAAGAGATAGAGAGAGAGAGAGAGAGAGAGAGAGAGAGAGAGAGAGAGAGAGAGAGAATGTTCTTCATTTCCTGGACATGTTTAAACATGATGCCACTGTTTGAAATCTCTCTCTCTCTGCTCGTAAACAAGAAAAAAAATCAGCACCCAAGATGACCCAACCCTGAGCGAAGTCATGAACCACATGCCAACTGATCTCCGGCTAATTGCATCCGTGTGTGTGTGTGTGTGTAGCTTGTGTCTATCTGTCTGTCTATTTGGCTGGCGGACTGTTTGTTGGAATTGCTGTCACACTCATTTATTCTCTCTCTCTTCCTCACTCCATCTTTCTCTCTCTCTCTCTCTCTCTCTCTCTCTCCATCTCTCTCTCTCTCTCTCTCTCTCTCTCTCTCTCTCTGTGTGTGTAAAAAGAGGTATTTGTCTGTGTGCTGACACTAATTGGAGAAGAGCTTTAGGCCTCCCCTGGGCAGCAGCCTCCGGAGCGCAGCCTTGATTAGTGACATCTTAAGAAAGTTAGGGGCGAATCTTAAAGTGGGAGGAGGGGGACGACGAGAAGGACAGAGAGGCAATCAGGAAAAAGAAACAGATTAAATGAAAGAGGTGGAGAATAGATGGAGGGGTGGAGGAGTAAGAGAGACAGAGAGATATGTGTAGATTAACGGCATTTTAAGCGCCGGGCTCATAAACCTACGTAAAGGCTTATTCCAGCATTCATCCATCATCCGTGTAATTTTTTTTTTTTTATTAAAGATATTTTTTATACCACAGCTATATAGAATTCTCAGTTCTGATTGGTCAGAATGTGTGATATGTTTTCTCTAAAGAATACGTTATCGTTTCTGTCGTAACAGCGTACACACTGGATGCTGCACGCATGGAAAGATGTTAAGCTTTCCAAAGAATTAAAAAATTTGAGGTTTTTTGGGGGGGGACTTTAAGGAGATTTTAAGATAGAGAGGAAAAAATGGGAAAATTGCTTGGGAATTGTTTGTAGAATTGTTTGTAGATGCTGACAGAAAATATTCCAATAACATTAAATGTAACTATTAACTACTAATAAAAATAAAATAAGTAAATAAATCACACACACACACACACACACACATTTATATCACTCCCTCCAGGATTCCGGCATTTTCCGATCACAGAAATTAACACCAAAACTCCACGATATTCTGAGCAGCTTGCAATTTTTCAAAATACTGCAGTGCGTCGTCACCACATGCAATCAGCCAAACCTCTATTTTCCCAGGACAGCACAAGTGCTTTAATGCTTGCACTTAAGGTTAGATAATTGTTCTAGATAGTTGGAGTACTCTAATTTGAATCAGATTGTAACCTCAAATTTACTAAGGTTTGTTCTGTCATTT
Source organism: Hemibagrus guttatus (assembly GCA_033459395.1). Classification (NCBI taxonomy): domain Eukaryota; kingdom Metazoa; phylum Chordata; class Actinopteri; order Siluriformes; family Bagridae; genus Hemibagrus; species Hemibagrus guttatus. The sequence continues at coordinate 2,679,192 of JAUCMX010000009.1, read as the reverse complement.
GTCACATGTAGGGTTTGCCTGAGTGGTTGGTGGAGCAGGTGATGGAGCAGAAGATGGTGGAGGGGGTGGAGCAGAGGGTAGTGCAGCAGGTGGTGGAGGGGGTGGAGCAGAGGGTAGTGCAGCAGGTGGTGGAGGTGGTGGAGCAGAGGGTAGTGCAGCAGATGGTGGAGGGGGTGGAGCAGAGGGTAGTGCAGCAGATGGTGGAGGGGGTGGAGCAGAGGGTAGTGCAGCAGATGGTGGAGGGGGTGGAGAAGAGGGTAGTGCCGCAGGTGGTGGAGATGGTGGAGCAGAGGGTAGTGCTCGCAGATGGTGGAAGGGGTGGAGCAGAGGGTAATGCAGCAGGTGGTGGAGGTGGTGGAGCAGAGGGTAGTGCAGCAGATGGTGGAGGGGGTGGAGCAGAGGGTAGTGCAGCAGATGGTGGAGGTGGTGGAGCAGAGGGTAGTGCAGTGGGTGGTGGAGGTGGTGGAGCAGAGGGTAATGCAGCAGGTGGTGGAGGGGGTGGAGCAGAGGGTAGTGCAGCAGGTGGTGGAGGGGGTGGAGCAGAGGGTAGTGCAGCAGGTGGTGGAGGGGTGGAGCAGAGGGTAATGCAGCAGGTGGTGGAGGGGGTGGAGCAGAGGGTAATGCAGCAGGTGGTGGAGGTGGTGGAGCAGAGGGTAGTGCAGCAGATGGTGGAGGGGGTGGAGCAGAGGGTAATGAAGCAGGTGGTGGAGGTGGTGGAGCAGAGGGTAGTGCAACCTGTGGTGGAGGGGGTGGAGCAGAGGATAGGGCAATGGGTGGTGGAGGGGGTGGAGCAGAGGGTAGTGCAGCAGGTGGTGGAGGGGTGGAGCAGAGGGTAATGCAGCAGGTGGTGGAGGGGGTGGAGCAGAGGGTAGTGCAGCAGATGGTGGAGGGGGTGGAGCAGAGGGTAATGAAGCAGGTGGTGGAGGTGGTGGAGCAGAGGGTAGTGCAACCTGTGGTGGAGGGGGTGGAGCAGAGGATAGGGCAATGGGTGGTGGAGGGGGTGGAGCAGAGGGTAGTGCAGCAGCAGGTAGTGCAGCTGGTAATGCGGCTCCATCTCTTGAGTGTGTGTGATGGCCAGAATGTGAGTTATTTTGAGAGACAGTCCCTGCTTTATGTAAATGTTGCTGCTTTCTATGCCTAATTTATGACAGGAGATGCATCTGAGAGCCTGGAATGTAGGACGACATCGCTTTGCACGTGGCCTAGACACATTTTATTTTAACCGGAGCCACACGCAGACACTCGATAAATCCTGAGGACATGGGTGGCTTCATCCAAACGTCTCTAAATATAACTCCGTTACGACGATGGATGCATGTTTCGTGCTTTATCAGCATTTTCTTTTGCTTACTTTTTTTGTTCTAGTCCTCATCCTCTTTCTCTCGAACCTCTTTCACTCTCTCACACATACACACACACACACACACGCGCTCTTTGTTTTCGTCTTCAGCGTGTGCTGATGGCGAGCGTCTAATTCAGGCTCCTCTAATCAATATGCTCGCAACTTATTAAACTAAAAGAGCAGAGGCTGCCGCTGGGGAAGGCGTTTGGAGGAGAGGCTTTCTGTCATTCTGCTCTCTGGGATTAAAACATCAACCGGTTATGAAAATACACAGGACATAAATAATATAAAGCTCCGTATAACCACTCGGCATCCAGCCCACGGTCTCTGAAGTGCATGGAATAACATTCCAGGCAAGAGCAGGACCTCATGGCTTACAGTGCACATAATTACACATCTAATCATCTACGTTAGAGGAAAACGGTGTGACACGGCGCAGAGGAAGATCCTGTCACCTTGTCCGTAACTCCCGGGACTGTCGCTGAAGGATGTCCGTGACTCGTTCTGCCGCTTTACTAAACTTTACGCGTGCATAATAGGAAGAATTAAACACTCTGTGTTACGCTGCTATAAGAAAAACCGGAAAAAAATTTTTTTACGCTATAGCAATTTGATAAGTTACGATATCTTATTATTAATTCATTGTACTTTTTATCCATTTATAGTTACGTATAACGTCACGAAATATCCGTGAAGCAAGATATCACACCTATTCTAAATCCTTGTCCTTACTAAAGAAACTTTGTTGTTACTATAGAAATGCTAACCTACTAGCACTCCAGAAAACTAACCAACATCTTCTGACCAATCGGAATCAAGACCCTAGAGTTCGTTAAGCTCCGCAGGAACCAGAGATAGACTAGAAGTGCACGAGGAAATGATATTAACTCTTCAATTGAAAATCAAAGTTTTTTTTTGGTCAGGGTGATTAGAAAACGGCGAAAGCGCTCGTATAGGTTGTGCGATCCTCACGGAGACACCGCTTCATGAGGAGTGATGAAGAGCTGACCTTGTAAACCGATAGAAAAAGAGAAACAAAGAAAGTGAGATGGATGCAAAGAAATAGAAAGCTGGTTCCACACGACTTCCACTCAAAGCCCGGGTAGAGAAAATGCTGTTGACGGAAAGAGAGTCGATAGAAAATGCTGACCACTAGACACTTTTTTTTCCTCCGTCTCATCTTCACAATGCTCACGTCTGCAATTTTACCAAGCCGTATGTATCCATGTGCAAGACACCAAAGTTTCGCTTGAAGTTTTGTGTTGTTTTTTTTCTATTACTGTCGGACGGACAGAGCCGCAGGGTTTAAAAACGGTCAGCGATTTCCATCCGTTTCTTTTGAAAAAACATCACACGTACTACATGATTATACAAATTTCCTACAATTGCACAAACTTGAAGTAAAAGGCTTGATATAATAATCTAATAAGTCTCGTGTCCGTTGTTCGGCTGCATTTTGCATAAAAAAATCTTTTCATGTATAATTTATTCTCATAGATATTTACAATTGACTGATTAGAACTCATTTGTTGGACATCAGTGAAATAACATGATCTGGCAACCACCGGAATTCTGTGTCGGACATGAATACTTCAGCATGTTATATTAAGTCAGTGAGGTGAGGCAGGGTTTGGAGCAAATGATCCATCCTTTTACTGTAGTATCTTAGACATGAGGTCATGAGGAACCTGGAGTCTAGTCTATCCCAGGAGACTCGAGGCTGGACAGGGTGCTGACCAATCACAGGACGCAATCATATACACCCTCACACACTTCTGAGAATTTAGAGAAGCCAATCGGCCTCCAGAGCATGTCTTTGGACTGTTTGAGGAAACCGGAGAACCCTGAGAAACCCCCTGAAGAGAACACGGAGAACTCCATTCACACATGACAGGATCTGAACCTTTAACCGTGGAGTTGTGAGGAAAAACACTCCATTAAACACAAACAACCTAGATGTAAATACACACATGTAAGCACTCACTCATTACCTGCTTGTTGTCTTCAACTCATCCGTTTATTCTTCTTACACCACAGCAATAAGATGACACACACTTTCTATACATTTAATGATGCTGAACTTCCATGGAACAAGTTAGCTCCATTTATCTGACCTTCTCGGACGTTATAGAAGGTCGATACTGTCTTATTTGTACATAAAATCCTGAGGAGAAGGATGTTCACAAAACCCTGACACTGGAGGCTCCTTCCATAAACGTTAAATAAGCATCTCCTTACAGAAAACTTCAATTAAAAAAAAAAAAAATAATAAGTCTTTTTGAATGAGATGTTACTATAGCAACGGTAAATGAGTGCATTGATTAAAACTTTTGTTCCTGAGAATGATTTGAAGTTTCATTAAAGAAACACAGAGAACTATGAGTTTTTTTAGAGCTCACGCTGTTGCTTAAACCCCAGGACATTAAGATTAAACGGATTTTATCAGAATGAGGATTTAGGAATTATCGGAATAACAGCTCATTCGGATAAACCCTAAAAAATGATGCCAGCTTTCTTTAAAACATCACAACCAGGAGAGACTTTGCTATGCCACTTATTAGCGTCCAACTTCATTATGATTAAGGTTTCTGGCATCCACAAACATGACTGGATTTTATTAAAATATGACTCACTGTGGCTGATTAGATGCAGAAGAAAAGGGGGTGGAAGGAGAGAAGAAGAGATGTCACTCTGCTGTAGAAAAAAAATAATAAGCATGAGATGTGACATGAGTGTGTTTGTGATTTGTCATTTGTACTGAACATGTTAGGAAAAACAAAAAGAGAGAGAGAGAGAGAGAGAGAGAGAGAGAGAGAGAGAGAGAGAGAGAGAGAGAGAGGCGCAAGAGAGAGAGGGGAAAGAGAGAAAAAGACAGAAAGAGACAGAGATGAGGGGGCAGAGAGAGAGAGAGGGTAAGAGAGAGAGAGATATATAGAGGAAAAAAAAAAAGGGGGGGGAGAGAGAGAGGGGGCAGAGAGAGAGAAAGAAAGACAGAGAGAGAGAGAGAGAGAGAGAGAGAGAGAGAGAGAAGAGAAGAGATAGAGAGAGAGAGAGAGAGAGAGAGGGTGAGAGAGAGAGAGATATATAGAGGAAAAAAAACAAGGGGGCAGAGAGAGAGGGGGCAGAGAGAGAGAAAGAAAGAGAGAGAGAGAGAGAGAGAGAGAGAGAGAGAAGAGATAGAGATAGAGAGAGAGAGAGAGAGAGAGAGAGGGTGAGAGAGAGAGAGATAGAGGAAGAAAAACAGGGGGGCCAGAGAGAGAGGGGGGCAGAGAGAGAGAGCTAGAAAGACAGACAGAGAGAGGGGGGGGGAGGGGTGCAAGAGAGAGAGGAGAAAGAGAGAAAAAGACAGAGAGAGAGAGGGGCGCAAGAAAGGGGGGGCAGAGAGGGAGGGGTATGGGGGGCAGAGAGAGGGGGAGCAGAGAGAGGGGGAGCAGATAGAGGGGGGCAGAGAGAGGGGGAGCAGATAGAGGGGGGCAGAGAGAGGGGGAGCAGATAGAGGGGGGCACAGAGAGAGAGAGAGAGACAGAGAGAGAGAGAGACAGCAAGAAAGACTTGATACTTTATTATTTATCTATGATCTCCATGCTATAATACTTTAAAAACTCACCCCAGATTATTTTTCCACTCATCTTGTAGTCCAGTTACCTCATGTTTTTTTTTGTCCCATAATTGTTATACCAGGCTGGATATTAAACTCGCTTGATTTCTCATTAAAAGTCTCTAGAACACGTCCTGCTTAACACAATAACAGCGTTTATCAGTCAATGTTTAAGCAGGACTTTGCTTAAATATATTAGTTTTTTATTATTTACAGCTTTACTATTCTGTTTTTTTTAGATCGCTTATAATCCGAGAGTACAGTGAGCTGCTTGTTTATTAGTTATTAGATTATTAGATAAACCTCTAAGTAAAAGAGCCAATGATGAGCTGTGTTTACTGAGCAAATGAAGTGTAGAGCAAAGGATGCGTTTTTTTTGCTTCGTTTTCCAAGCGGGAATAAAAAGGGGTGGGGCTTGGAGCAAGGGCATTGTACTGGATGAGAAGAGAGTCTGAGCGAGTTTATGACTCGGTCACCTCTGGTTTGTTGATTAAGGATCTAAATCTACACCAAGCTTTGTGAAAAGCTGCTTCCTGATTGGACTGCAGGACTCGAGTGCAGTCTTTTTTTTTTCTTTATTGACTTGGACTTGTGTTAGATTTATTGCCATTTGTACGTGCTTGGACATTAGTCTCACCAAATGAGCTCTTGGTCTTGAGTGAGATTTGCAGAAATAATGTTTGTGCTGTCTTAATTTGTCTAAACAACCTAATCACTGGTGCAATGAACACAAGAAGCCAAAGAGTTGAAGAAAAGAAAAGGATTCGAAGGTTCTCAAGATTGACTGGATTTCATTTGGGTCTGATCTGGACGGGGTAAAAAATGTAGAAACTCAGTTCTGTGTTTGATAAAATTGTGAAGCTTCCAAACCAAACAGAAGATTTGAAAGGTTCTGGCACTCGCTAGACCACTGAAGATCATTATATAGAGAAGAAAAGAAGGAAGAAAGGAAGGTTTCATCCTAGTAGAGCTATCAAAGACCAACTTTATAGTGTCAATGGAAATAAAACAAACACAGCAGATTTGCATGTCTAATGAAATAATGGCAACGAATCATACAGATGTCTTTCAGAAACTAT
>JAUCMX010000009.1:2655673-2668173 GCA_033459395.1 Hemibagrus guttatus | reverse complement strand
CCAGAAAATCACTTTGTCTGTTTTTTAAAAGAATTTATTTGCAAGTTATGGTGGAAAATAAGTATTTGGTCAATAACAAAAGTTCATCTCAATACTTTTTTATATATCCTTTGTTGGCAATGACAGAGGTCAAACGTTTTCTGTAAGTCGCCACAAGGTTTTTACACACTGTTGCTGGTAGTTTGGCCCATTCCTCCATGCAGATCTCCTCTAGAGCAGTGATGTTTTGGGGCTGTCGCTGGGCAACACGGATTTTCAACTCCCTCCAAAGATTTTCTATGGGGTTGAGATCTGGAGACTGGCTAGGCCACTCCAGGACCTTGAAATGCTTCTTACGAAGCCTCTCCTTCGTTGCCCGGGCGGTGTGTTTGGGATCATTGTCATGCTGAAAGACCCAGCCATGTTTCATCTTCAATGCCCTTGCTGATGGAAGGAGGTTTTTACTCAAAATCTCACGATACAGGGCCCCCATTCATTCTTTCCTTTACACGGATCAGTCGTCCTGGTCCCTTTGCAGAAAAACAGCCCCAAAGCATGATGTTTCCACCCCCATGCTTCACAGTAGGTATGGTGTTCTTTGGATGCAACTCAGCATTCTTTCTCCTCCAAACACGACAAGTTGAGTTTTTACCAAAAGGTTCTGTTTTGGTTTCATCTGACCATATGACATTCTCCCAACCCTCTTCTGGATCATCCAAATGCTCTCTAGCAAACTTCAGACGGGCCCGGACATGTACTGGCTTAAGCAGGCGGACACGTCTGGCACTGCAGGATTTGAGTCCCTGGAGGCGTAGTGTGTTACTGATGGTAGCCTTTGTTACTTTGGTCCCAGCTCTCTGCAGGTCATTCACTAGGCCCCCCCCCGTGTGGTTCTGGGATTTTTGCTCACCGTTCTTGTGATCATTTTGACCCCATGGGGTGAGATCTTGTGTGGAGCCCCAGATCGAGGGAGATTATCAGTGCTCTTGTATGTCTTCCATTTTCTAATAATTGCTCCCACAGTTGATTTCTTCACACCAAGCTGCTTACCTATTGCAGATTCAGTCTTCCCCCAGCCTGGTGCAGGTCTACAATTTTGTTTCTGGTGTCCTTTGACAGCTCTTTGGTGTTGGCCATAGTGGAGTTTGGAGTCTGACTGTTTGAGGTTGTGGACAGGTGTCTTTTATACTGATAACGAGTTCAAACAGGTGCCATTAATACAGGTAACGAGTGGAGGACAGAGGAGCCTCTTAAAGAAGAAGTTACAGGTCTGTGAGAGCCAGAAATCTTGCTTTTTTGTAGGTGACCAAATACTTATTTTCCACCATAATTTGCAAATAAATTATTTAAAAATCAGACAATGTGATTTTCTGGATTTTTTTTTTTCTCATTCTGTCTCTCATAGTTGAAGTGTACCTATGATGAAAATTACAGGCCTCTCTCATCTTTTTAAGTGGGAGAACTTGCACAATTGGTGGCTGACTAAATACTTTTTTGCCCCACTGTATATATATATATATATATATATATATATATATAATTAATATACTTAAAATATTAATTAATATAAATAAATATTAATTATTTATTTATTTGTTTATTTATTTATTTATTTATTTATTTATTTATTTATTTATTTATTTATTTATTTATTTATTTCCCTAAACAAAAAACCATTTCATGACATCAGTGTGTCTGCTGACCGTGTGGATTTTATTAACCAAAAGGCATTTCTACACCCGGACTCAGCACATCATTAACTCCATATGAACTAATAATAACTTGGAAATATGCCGTATTCCACACCAGCTTTGTTATGAGGAAAGCTACATGTCATAACCATTGCTGTTCTTCACCCTATCCTTCACCTTTATCAAGCTAGATCCATGCAAATTCTTATGGATTTTCAATCTGATGCTTGCAGTAACCTTTTCTGTAAAACGGAAATATTTGCATGTTTAATCGACACGATTTAGTGCTGATTGTCCAAAAAATAACAAATAAAAAAATTTTAATCAGCACAACAATGACCAGATCTAAGTGACTATGTAACAAGAAGATTATTCAGAAAAGTAACCATGAGACCGAGGTAGAGTTGCTCTATAGTTGTTGGAAAGATCCAGAGATCCAGATCAGAGAACCTGGATACTCTACAATCCTGCTTGGAGTTAGCTAAAAGGCTGGTCTTTTGGCACATATGTTGGAAAATATTCTCTGATTTGATGAAACCAAAATTGAGCTGTTTGGTCTTGGACCAAAGTTCTGCATTTGGCAGAAATCCAATACAGTTCATGAAGCAGTGTGAAGCATGGTGGCATTATGTTGTCAGGAGGCTATTCAATGTTCTGAGCAGCTAAACAGTCTGAACAAACTTAGTGATATTTTTTGTGATTAGCCTTCACATTCCATCTTATATATATCGAGTCTCTAAGCATGTCTGATTGATAAAGTTGATTGATCGGATCTTCATACCTGCACTTAACGCTGTCCATGGATGGAACGTGTATTTATCATGTGGCTTCACTCGTCACATTAGCATGAGTGTGGACATCTGGGACAACCTGTCACATGGTGATGTGGCCATAAAACATATTTAAAGTAGACCTAAGCTGTCTTCTTGTTGTGCATGGAAGCAAATTAACACATGATAGCGGTTTAAAAAAAATCCATTTTGCATAAAGATGTCTAACATTTACCTGTGCTAGGCTTTGACCGAGTTGGTGTGTGTTAGCAAAACAGCTAATCAGGTCGGGCTTGTAATGGTCACAAACATAAAGCATTTGTTTCTGATTGATTAACGCTAATATGTTACTTTATCATAAATCCGTGTCAGCTTTAGTGTCAAAAAATGGTATAGATGCATCTCTAGTTTAAACACAGCGATCCACTAGCCGCTGTTAAATAGAAATTGAAGAGAACACACAGCTGTGTTTGCAGGAATGATCCACGTCTGTAAAGGACAGGCGTGATGGGAGTGTCTACACCACAACATGACTATTGACTGAGCGAGTGCCGAGCGCAATAGTGGCATTTAGCTAACTTAAAGTCAATTTAAACCTGGAGAAAATGGCAACAGACCAAGGTGGACTGCATGAAGGTTAATCCGATTAAAGTGTGTGCACAGGTGTGTGTGTGTGTGTGTGTGTGTGTAGATGAAGGTGTACATATGTGTGCGTGTGTGTGTGTTAGATGGGGAATGAGGACCTGTTTGTATCTACAGTGCAAGGCTGATGTTATTAAAGGTCTCGCCGCACTGCGGAAGGTAGTTAATACCGTGAATGCGTAAAGGAAGGATTAAAGGACTACTGATGATTAGGAAATGCAGTGAGATCGCAACAAGTTAAATGCCACTCTTTAGTCTGAAACACTGAAATAACACACACACGCGCGCACACACACACACACACGTGCACACACATATGTCGAGCATGCAAAGAATTAAATCCCTAAATTTTGTTGGGGGTGGGGGTGGGGGTGGCCTCCGTGCCCTTCAGTCTTACTGAAGGAGGCGTGGCCTTTAAGCTTGTTAATCCCAGAAAAAAGGGATGTGACCACTGTGCCTATCAAAAGAGACATGTCTGTGAGTCGTAGTAGAGGAGGTGTGGCCTTGGTGCATGCCAGTCCTAGTGGAGGAGGTGTGGCTTATGTGCAATGGAAGAGGTGTGGCCTCTGTGCATGTTAGTTGCAGTAAAAGGCATGTGGCCTCTGTACATGTCAGTCACAGTAAAGGAGGTGTGGCCTCTGTACATGTCGGTCACAGTAAAGGAGGTGTGGCCTCTGTACAAGTCAGTCCTAACAGAGGAGGCTTCTCATGGCTTCTTTGCCTTTCAGTCCCAAAAAGAGGCGTGGTCTCTGACCTTTTCAGTTGCAATGGAGGAGGCGTGACATCTTTGTTTATCATTTCTAACTCAGCAGTCCCAGTGATGGAGGTGTCATGTTTGTGTCTGTCAGTCACAGTAAAGCACTTTTTTTTTAAGGCACTTTTAATATTGAATACAGACATATTCAGAGAAGTGACACGCCCACTTCAAACAAGTTAAACTCATGATTACTATCAACCCCTAGAGGGGACTAAACTCTTAAAGGGCGTGGCCTTTACCATGAGTGAGACACACCTTTACTGAAGAAGAAATTCATGGCCTAATTTCCCCACTGTGAGCAAGAGAAATATTTAGCAGAATCAGTGTTAAGTCCTGCGTAATTCTTCTGAATTTCTAGCATGCATGCTAACTTTTAAAGTTTGATGCACTGCATCAGCTGTTCACGACACATGTATTTAAATCAGTAGATTGCCATCAATTCACCATGAATCCCGTGACTCATTCACCACGGGGCTACGCTCTGCCACGCACCCAGCTGAGAAGCTTTTTTTTGTGAAAAAATGTTTCATCGCATTGTTCTGGCTCGACGGGCCTCAGACACGCCGCATGAAAAGAAACGCCGTTCGGCTAAAAAGCAAACTCATTATCCTCCGATGGTGACGGCGGCGTTTGAAAACGGCGTCGGATTCTAACATGGAGCAAGTCAATTTCTGTGTATGAAAGGACTTGTGGGAAGATAATACAAGGCCAATTTGCACTCAATCGAAACGTGTGTTTCCTTTTGAATTTGCCCCAGATTCATCCAGTCTCGCTGAAGTGCCTGAGCTGAATAACGAGCAGCGGAGAATTAGAGGCCTTTCTTTAGTTTGCGATACCAAGCCTTAATCTGAGCTTTAAACTTCCCTGTGCAGCGGCTCCCCCGGGCTCCGATGGTGTGAGACGTAATAATAAAACCAAATAGCAGCTTCGTTTTATTGTTATTCCACGCTTCTTTGCTCTGTTTAAATATCTCATGGTAATTTAAATCTCTTTGGAAGAATAAGCTGAAAGAAGGAGAAGGAGGGCTGGTAATGAATGTTTATGCATTCCGGGACCCGGGGGGGCCGTTCAGACAGGTGTTTGAGGCCCAGCTGTGTGTGTCTGCCTGAGTGTGTGTGTGTGTGTGTGTGTGTGTGTGTGTGTGATTGTCTAATTAGAGCATGTAAGATATGATTTAGATTTCCTTATTTTTGCCCCAGATTTCTAAATTTGTCTCGATGTCTTCTGAAATCTCTAACAAATAATGGGATATCGGTTAGAGCACTTATTTCCCGTACTGTACACACACACACACACACACACACACACACACAACACACACACTTGTGAAAACGCATACACTCCATAAAATAAATCAAATAAAAGTGTGGAACATCCATCATATATTGCGCACACACTCACCGGTCACTTTATTAGGAACCCCCTGCGATTATCCGACCAGCCAATCATGTTGCAGCAATGAAATACTTCAAATCATTCATATACAGGTCAAGAGCTTCAGTGAAGCAAAGATCAAACATCTGGTGTGCTTTAGTAAAGCATGGTTGGCTTTATCAGGAAACTGCTGATCTTCTGGGATTTTTACACTCAACAGTTTATAAAACAAAAACAAATATCTTCTTGTTGATGGGGGAGGCTGACCATCTTGAAATGGTTCACACTGACCAGAAGGTTTGGATTACTGAAATAGCCAGTCTTTTTCAACCATGCTGAGCAGAAGAGCTCCTCAGAAGATGTGGAACCTTAAGGTGGATGGACTAGAACTGCAGAAAACCACATCCAGGTGTAATGATGTCAAGAACAAGCCAAGAAGAGGAGGCTGTAGTGGGCAACCAAACAAGATGGATTAACTTCAACATGAATAAATAAATAAATAAATAAATAAATAAATAAATATTTTTTTCATTCACACATTGATAATTTTGTTTTAATTTATTTATTTATTTATTTATTTATTTGCTTGTTTGTTTATTTGGTTAGTTAGTTAGTTGTTTACTGATTCTTTACACCTGTTTCCTTCAGACAAAATGTGTTTTTTTTTCTTTTAGGTGCCTTTAGAATTTATATAATAATAATAACAATAATAATAATAATAATGATGATGATGATGATGATGATGATGATGATGATGAAAACCAAGAAATTGGCATAATGCCATCTTTTGTTTCCATGAAACGGAGTAAAGGAGTTGAACACACACATACACACACACACACACACACACATACACGCACACACACACACGCACACACACACACACACACACACACACACACACACAAAAAGCCGTTTCAGTCCAGGTTTGAGTGCTTTGATATGAGAGTTGACTGACGCACCACCCACACAATTTAAGAAGCAGAAGTTCTCTCTCTCTCTCTCTCTCTCTCTCTCTCTCTCTCTCTCTCTCTCTCTACCTCTCTCTAAAACACACACACACACTTCATTCCTTTTCACTTTTGATCATGGAGGAGAGTCGGTGTGCATGACTCGATGTCTCTTTTCTTCTGATCATACAGGGCGAGTGAGAGAGAGAGAGAGAGAAGAGATAGCCAGTCCTCCACCCACTCTCTCTCTCTCTCTCTCTCTCTCTCTCTCTCTCTCTCTCTCACAGTTCTGTCCTCTTCTCTCCTGCTCTCATGATTTCTTAGCTCTGCTTCTCTCATACCCGTTTCTTACGGAAACACTCCTCTCTACTTCACCTTCTGCTGCTATACCTCTTCTTTTTTTCTCTTATTAACTCCATTTCTTTCTCTTGAACCTAAAGGTTTTCTCTCTCTTTTTCTTTCATTCTCATCCTTATTTTTCTTTCTCTCATTGTCTTTCTCTGTCTTTGCATCGTTCTATTTTTCTTTCTGATCACTTACTCTCTGTCTCTAACACCTTTCTCCTTTTTTCTGTAATTCATTTCTCACTTTTCTTTCCTTTTTTTTTCTTCGTCATCTCTCTCCAGCTTCTTCGTTCTCATCCCGTCATTCTTTCTCAGTTTCCAAGCATTCCCTTCTCTTCTCTTCTCTTCTCTTCTCTTCTCTTCTCTTCTCTTCTCTTCTCTTCCCTTCTCTTCTCTTCTCTTCTCTTCTCTTCTCTTCTCTTCTCTTCTCTCTCTCCTCTTCTCTCTCTCTTCTCTTCTCTTCTCTTCTCTTCTCTTCTCTTCTCTTCTCTTCTCTCTCTCCTCTTCTCTCTCTCTTCTCTTCTCTTCTCTTCTCTTCTCTTCTCTTCTCTTCTCTTCTCTTCTCTTCTCTCTCTCCTCTTCTCTCTCTCTTCTCTTCTCTTCTCTTCTCTTCTCTTCTCTTCTCTTCTCTTCTCTTCTCTTCTCCTCTCTTCCTCTCTCTGTCTCTCCGTTTTCTCTCTCTCTCTCTCTCTCTCTCTCTCTCTCTCTCTCTCTCTCTCTGCCTGTTAAAAGAGCTACTTCTCCTCTGTGTGTGTGTGTGTGTGTGTGTGTGTCTGATTGATGCTACACCTATCACTCAGTGCAGGTGTCAATCAACATCCCAGCTGTTATGTAACACACATTGGGTAAGGTAATTTGGAGGAGAGTCGCAGCTTTCCACCATCGTCATTGTCATCATCATCATCATCGTCATCGTCGTCATGGTGATAATTGATAAGCGTAGCCATGATTTCCTCCAACACGTGAGTCACGTCTCCAACACGCTGTAAAATGAGGATAATGATGATGGATGGAGGCAGCTGTCCACGATAGACCTTCGAACAATAGCAGCAACCCATTTTTTGCTTTTAAACAATCGCATGACCGAGCTGCAACGTCGTCGCCGTGGCAACCAGGCTGCCACGTGTGTGTCTGTATGTGTGTGTGTGTGTGTGTGTGTGTGTGTGTGTGTGTGTGTGTGAGAGAGAGAGAGCTCTCTCCGGCTGTGAGCTTGGTTAAATGCTCGCTGGTGAAATGGATGAGTGGTCAGGTGTGAAATTACAAACTCTACCCAAAACCCTATCAAGCATGAGCACACACCTACACACACACACACTCACACACACACACACACACACACACACACACACACACAGATATGTGCTTGACCTCACCGGTGCTGGATTCAACACTTAAACTGTAAAACACAGTGAAAAAAAGATGAGTACGCTGAGCTTGATTATAGATTTATTATAGGCACACTTTATAATTCCTTAAATGTTTGACATGAAACTCTGACCCAACCCACTTGCTCCCACACACACTCTGACCACACCCAGTTGCTCCCACACACACTCTGACAACACCCAGTTGCTCCCACACACACTCTGACCACACCCACTTGCTCCCACACACACTCTGACCACATCCACTTGCTTCCATAAACACTTTGACCAAACACACCTTCTTCCACACACACTCTGACCACACCCAGTTTCTTCCATACACCCTGACCACACCGACCAACTTCCACAAAAATATGGCCACACCCACTTTCTACCACAGACACTCAGACCACACCCACCTTCTTCCATAAACACTTTGACCACACCCACCTGCTCCCACATACACTATGACCACACCCACTTGCTTCCATAAACACTTTGACCACACCCACTTTCTTCCACACACACCCTGACCACAACGACCTTCTTCCACAAAAATATGACCACACCCACTTTCTACCACAGACACTCAGACCACACCCACCTTCTTCCATAAACACTATGACCACACCCACTTGCTTCCATAAACATTTTGACCACACCCACCTTCTTCCACAAAATATGACCACACCCACTTTCTACCACAGACACTCAGACCACACCCACCTTCTTCCATAAACACTTTGACGACATCCCCCTGCTTCCACATACAATCTGACCACACCAACTTGCTTTCATAAACACTCTGACCACACCCAATTGTCTCCACAAACACTGTGACCACACCCTCCTGTTTCCACACACACACTCTGACCACACACTGCTGCTTCCACACACACTATGACCACACCCACTTGCTTCCATAAACACTTTGACCACACCCATCTTCTTCCACAAAATATGACCACACCCACTTTCTACCACAGACACTCAGACCACACCCACCATCTTCCATAAACACTTTGACGACATCCCCCTGCTTCCACATACAATCTGACCACACCAACTTGCTTCCATAAACACTCTGACCACACCCAATTGTCTCCACAAACACTGTGACCACACCCTCCTGTTTCCACACACACACTCTGACCACACCCTGCTGCTTCCACACACACACTGACCACACCCTCCTTCTTGCACAAACTCTCAGACCACAGCCACCTTCTTTCACAAACACTCTCCCAACGCCCACCTTCTTCCACAAACAATATAACCACACCCACCTTCTTCCACAAAAAATATGACCACACCCGCTTTCTACCACAGACACTCAGACCGCACCCACCTTCTTCCACAGACACTCAGACTACACCCACCTCCTTCCACACACACTCACACCACAAACACCTTCTTCTACAAACACTCTGACCACACCCACCTTCTCACATAAACACTCTGAGCACACCCACCTTCTCACATAAACACTCTGAGCACACCGACCTGCTTCCACAAAATGTCTGACCACATCCACCTTCTTCCACACTCTGACCACACCTATTTTCTTGTATAAACACTCAGACCACACCCACCTGCTTCCACAAACACTCTGACCACACCCATCCACCTCGCAGACACTCTGACCACACCCATCACTTCCACACACACAGCCACAAATTTTTATATTTTTTAATAATTTATTATTATTATTATTATTATTATTATTATTATTATTATTATTATTGTTGTTGTTGTTGTTATTGTTGTTATTATATTAAAAAATTGTTATTATTATTATTATTATTATTATTATTATTAATAATAATAATAATAATAATAATAATAATAATAATAATAAAATAATAATAAAATAAAAAACAGCATAAAGCTTATTAACAGGATTTCCCATCTCTTTCAATCGTAACTGAGAATTCTGAATTGGCCTTTATTTATTTATTTATTTATTTATTTATTTATTTATTTATTTATTTATCTATTTCTTTCTTTATTTATTTTTGACCTTTTGAACTTCTACTTGTTTTTCCACCTTGTCATTATATCATTTATCAAATTTTTTTCCCTCTTTGTTTTTCAAAATTTCCCGCAGCATCCATTCCGATGTACAAACGAACAATTTAAAAAAAGTTCCTGAATCTTGAATTTGTTGCAACGTGTGACATCATTTCCTGTGCTCAACCTGTGAGATATTTCCACCCAGATGCTGCTGACACTCCAGCGGTCACGGGGCGGAGGTCAGAGGCGGCTGAGGCGGCGTGTAGATAAAACATTCCGATGAACCGATGACAGGAGTTCAATACCAGGAGAAGCAATTAGTCTGAGCAAGAAAGCTTGTCATGAGAGTAAACTGATCAGCCTATACAACACACACACACACACACACACACACACACACACACACACACACACACACACACACACACACACACAGCGCCTGGTGTTCTCGTCTGTCACTCTATTTAGCAGACAGATTGTGTGTCACGTTCCTCTTGTGTTCCTGTACACGGAGACACATCCCGTTCGTAACGATGACGTGTGTCAACACAAACGTCTGTGACTCGAACCGAAACCTCAAACCACGTAAAAGATGTTCGACTTTCAGCTTTCAGCTAATTCTGAGAATCTGCTCCATTTTCCAGAGTCATCCATTCACCTCCGTGTCCTCCTTCCTTCTACCTCCTCCATATCCCCACTGAATAATTCCAGCTTCTGTCTCCTGCCACTAAGGAAAGCAAATAATAAAAAAAAAGAAAAAAAAAAAGAAAAAAATTCCATCAGGATTCCTCTGCTTACTCGCATCTCTGTCTTTGCCTTTCTGCTTCTCTCGCTACTTCCATTCGTCTTTCAGGATCTCTCTCCATCATCCCGGCTTGCACTGCCTGCATGTATTACTGTGTGTGTTTCATCATTGCTTTCCACTTTCTCTTTCCCTCTCTCCTAATACCTCTGTCTGACTGGAGCGTAACCTCTCCGTCTCTCCTTTGATCCGGGTTTTTTTCACCCTCTAATCCTTCTGACTTTACCATCTCTCCCTTCTCTCCCTGCTCCTTGACTTTTCTTACTCATCACTCATGAGTGTCCTATATTTTTCCACTCTCCTCTCTCCATATAAGCATGTTAAAGTACGCTCGCTCGCCCTCTGAAGTGTTACATCGGCTTTTTGCATCCGCTCATATCACCCCGGTGAGCGCATACACGCGGCGGCTTTTCGCAAAAAGGTCAGAGGTCAAATTGTCAAATGTTCATGGGCCGATACCCAAATCCCAAAATTCTCAAATGATAAAATGAGAAATTTTTAAATGGCCAAAATTTTGGAACGCTCTAACAGCTCAAGTGCTTTAAATATTGACTTTCTAAATTTGCTCAAATTCTCAAAATGAAAAATCACGAAATATCCAATTGCTCAAAATTTCCAAATTAGAAAAATTCTTTAGTGAATGGCAAAATGTCTGAAATGTTTTTCCAAATTTCAATTCTGAATTGTTTAAATTTCCCAAATGCCTAAACAGTCAAAATACCAAGTACCAGAGAAAGTTCTGAAATATCCATGTTCTCAAACGCACAAATCCTAAAACATTGCCCAAATAGGCAAATTCAATGCTTCAGAATTCTTAGAACAATGAAAAAAAAGTGAAAAAAAGCCTTTACCAAATATCTTAGTTACCAAATTCCCATATTTTCAAATGCTAATTGTCTACATACCCAAAACTCCCCAAAAATGCAAAAGCAAAACCGAAATTCTAAAATGACCAAATGTTTAATAAATAAACAAATAAATAAATAAATAAATAAATAAATAAATAAATAAATAAATAAATAAATAAATAATCATATTTTTATTATCACTACATGCTCAAATTCCAAAATTTCCTAAACAAGCAAATGCTCAAAATTCCAAAAATAACTAAATGCACAAATTTAAAAAAGATCTGTAAATAATGAATTAAATAAATGATTTATTTAAATCATGAAATAATTTAACAAATATCTATTTTTTTATTTTCCCCCAAATAATCACATTTTTAAATCATCAAATGCCCCAAATTCCTAAAAGAATTCCTGAATAAGTCCCAATAATTCCAAATAGGCAAATTCAATGCTTAGATTTTTTTTTTTTGAAGTTTGTAGAATGCTTAGAAGTACAAAAAAGTGTATAAGTAGAAGAAAATAAAAATTAAAAAAAGCCTTAGCCTTAGACTAAAAATCTTAGTTACCAAATTCCCAGATTTTCAAATGTCAGGCTAATTTTCTACATATTTCTCAAAAATGCTAAATGCAGTAAAATTCTAAAATAACCAAATAAAATAATAATAAATAAGTAAATAAATAAATAAATAAATAAATAAATAATCACATTTTTATTATCACTATATGGTGAAATTTCAAAATTTCCTAGACAATCTAATGCTCAAAATCCCAAAATAACAGAATGCACAAATAAAAAAAATCTATAAACAATTATTTTAATAAAATTTTATAATAATAATAATAATAATAATAATAATAATAATAATAATAATAATAATAAAAAACTTTTTGATCATTTGATAAATATCTATTTTTTTATTTTCCCCTAAATATTCACATTTTTAAATCACCAAATGCTCAAAA
>JAUCMX010000009.1:2635673-2650673 GCA_033459395.1 Hemibagrus guttatus | reverse complement strand
GAAGAAGAAGAAGAAGAAGAAGTAGTAGCAGTAGTAGTAGAAGAAGAAGAAGAAGGAGAAAATAAAAGAAGATGTAAAAGAAGAAGAAGAAGAAGAAGAAGAAGAAGAAGTAAAAGAAGAACAAAAAGAAAAGGAAGAAAAGGAAGAAGAAGAAGAAGAAGAAGAAGAAGAATGTTCTAAGTTCTAATCACTGAGTCAGTGAGTTCCAGTCACTGTGCTCCATCACACCTCGCCTCGTTGTTCATTATTTTCTTATAACAGCGTGTTATTGATGCGTTTTATTCCTTAAATGAAGTTGTTTATTTACACAACGTTTATTAAAATCTCTCGTCATTAGATGCGCTTTAATAAAGTCCCTTAGAATTTTACTGTGTCATTTTTCATTACTTTCTTCATTTCAACATTTAAACAATCTTCATGATGAGCTTTTAACGGTTTCATTATGTGGCATTAAAATCCTGGCTAAGATCCTGAGCTAACTTTAGTTCCATTTTAACAGGAATAAGGAAGAATTCCTCATTCTTATGGTAACTTTGGCCTTCTCTCCGTAATCTCACATTCCACGTAACCAGGGCTAATGCAAAATTTAACCGCTCGACTAAACGACTAAATACACTCGACCGTTACGGAAGGCGTTCCGCGTTTTCCCCCGAAGCTATTAGGTAACGCCTTTTTAAAACAAAGACACGGCCCCGTCTCAGGTCGGACTCTTTATATAGACCGACTTTATAATTCATGACTGGCTATAACATTATTATCAGCTTTGTCATGTCAAAGCGAGGGGAGTTAAATATCTACTACAGCAGTCATTAGTTAAAAACTCATTTAGCTTCTCCTCACCCGTTCCACATTGAGATATGATAAAGCCTTAATTAATAATTCAACCTAATTAAACACTCATATTTAAAGAGGGCTAGGCCTGAGCACTCCTACAAGCTATTAATTGTTTCTGGCAGAAGCGCATTGCTATTCATATTTCTCACGAGGACACTCTCATCCGTAATGTCGTCCATTTTTTCTCAGCCAGATGCGACGGAGGCTCAACGTCACGACGGATAAAGCCTCAGAGCCTAAATTTAATAATGAGAAATCGCACACGTGTGGATCGTGTTGTTTGACTTCTCCTCTAAGTGCATTTAAGGCTTTAAATAAGCCATGCGTATGTAATGTTGTGACATTTACCTCTGCCTAACGCCAGATTTGAGACAAACGTAATAACACCGGCGCTCCGTACTTAGATTAGGCTCATCTGCTCGAATATCGGCGCACGGTGCTCACCCAGGAAACCATATTTTACCCTGATCTTAATATGACATAATACGCTAATGTAACATAATACCTGTAGAACACATTAGACCGTTTCAGGAGGTACAAATGTTGCTGCGCATTCATAAAAAGCGGTGTAACAAAATCACGAGAGGAAGCTCTGATCACAATGATACTCGATCAAAACCTTTCTGCCTGCTGTGAAGACGCAGCAATAAGACTGGATTATAATAAACACACACACACACACACATGTAACACTCGCCGGTTTGTTTCCAGCTCACATACACACTCACATACACACTAGGAGACGAAACCTTTTCAGACCTGATTTTATTTCTTTTCTGGATATTTGAAACAATTTATTTATGTTTTTAGGTTTTAGTCTTACACACAAAAACGGGAATTCTGAATTTTGCAAAGAATTATAAATTCAGGTTTTAAAAGCTGCACAAAACCAAAAAAAGCTCTTCTTTACAATAGAAACACTGTAGTATCTCCATGGATCCTGTATATACAACAAGCTTTGGTACTGTAAAATCTGTGGAATTACAAACTGCTTAAAAACAGTACATATTTTTTTTTTTTAATTGTATTTGATTGCCGTTAAATTTAAGTGTCATGGTCTAAAAATGTGAGGTGGTCCAGAACAACCCACAGAAAAAAAATGACAAAATCTAAATTCAATCAAAATGAAGTTTTTCTTTACTATAAATCTCAAATATATTTTACTAAAATGTTTTATTGTTGTGATTTTTTAGCTTAGATATTTTTTACATATCCCCAACCTCCCTAAATAAGTGTAAATGTCTCACATTAATGTCACTAAACAGATGCTAAGCTAATCAGTTCTGTTCGTAATCAAATAAAACATCATCGAAACAAAGAAGAGCGCTCGTACCGACAGGTGAAGTGAATAAGACTGATGATCTCCTCATCATGGCACCTGTTAGTGGGTGGGATATATTCGGCAGCAAGTGAACATTTTGTCCTCAAAGTTGATGTGTTAGAAGCAGGAAAAATGGACAAGCGTAAGGATTTGAGCGAGTTTGATGAATTGCCAAATTGTGATTGCTAGACCACTGGATCAGAGCATCTCCAAAACTGCAGCTCTTGTGGGGTGTTCCCGGTCTGCAGTGGTCAGTATCTATCAAAAGTGGTCCAAGGAAGGAACAGTGGTGAACCGGCGACAGGGTCATGGGCGGCCAAGGCTCATTGATGCACGTGGGGAGCGAAGGCTGGCCCGTGTGGTCTGATCCAACAGACGAGCTACTGTTGCTCAAATTTCTGAAGAACTTAATGCTAGTTCTGATAGAAAGGTGTCAGAATACACAGTGCAGGACGGGTCAGGGATGTCTTGGCAGCTAAAGGAGGACCAACAAAATATTAGGCAGGTGGTCATAATGTTATGCCTGGTCAGGGTATATAATAAAATATGAGGAAATGGATCCAAAAGAGATGATTTCTTCACTCATGTTAATGTGATGTACGGTACCAAAGATATGGTGATGGAGGAGAAGCTTTTCTTTGTCACATATACATTTCAGTGACATTATACATGAATCCCAGCTTGTTAGGAATTAGAGAACAAGGCAGCCATGATACAACCTCAGGAGCTGAAAGGGACCTCGATCAAGCGCTCAGGGGTTGCAGCTTGTGGTGGCTTGTAATTAAAAGTCACAGAGACCTGTGCAGGATGCTCAAGTTCTTCCATCACAAACCTTATACACGTTTTTCACGTAACAGTCAAAGGAGCAAAGCTGGGTTCTGTTAGATTACCCAGAACTCTTCTTTTGAAGTAGGCTTTATTTATCACATATACATTACTGACAGTGAAATTCTTTCCTTGCAAGTGATAGCTTAGTGGTAAAGGCTTTGGACTCCTGACCGGAAGGTTGTGAGTTTGAATCTCATTGCTGGGCCCTTGAGCAAGCCCGTTAATATAAAAATGAGATAAAATGGATAAGGAAAATCTGGATAAGTGTAAATGTAAATGTAAATGCATATCCCATTCTCGGAGGGTTGAAGGTCAGAGCACAGGGTCAGCCATGATGCTGCACCCCTGAAGGAGGGAGGGTTGGGGGCCTTGCTCAAGGGCCCAACGGTGGCAGCATGGGGGTGCTTAGGCTTGAACCCCGATCTACAGCCCAAAACCTTAACCGCTTGAGCTACCACTACCCCATTATTCTTGTCATTTTATTGAAGAAAAAATCCCAGAATCGTACAACATCCATTCCAGTCCACATGACCCTGAATTGGTTAAGAGTTTAAACACTTAAACAATGACATCTTTTGCTAATAAAATTATGCGTCTGCCTATTTTATATAAGCACATGCAGTATAGCGACTTTAATAGGCTTCACTGAACTGGTTAATACAGATTTATATAATCTACAGTATTTCATGAAGTGCACTCACATAGTTTCTGTGCTTTCTAACTCAATTATTTTTGTTTTCTTGCTAAAGCTAATGGTACTTGATGTAGCAAAAAGCACTTGTCTATATTTAATCTCAGGATCATTATTTACTCAACACGAACGCACAATCTGCTGCATACATATCTTTAAAACACTCTGGACAAGAGGCTCTCGCTGAACGGAGAAGTGCAAGTGACTAAAAATATGCCGAGTCTTTCGTCTTCAAAACATGCTCGTTATATGCCCCTCTTCAACCACTGGGTGCCTATAGCTTCACATATCCAGTGCACTCACGCTGATCAGAAGCTGGTGTTGGGTTTCTACCAAGGTCCAAATGTCCAGTTTTAGTCTCATCAGGCCTGAGAACATTTCCACAGGTTTGCTGAGTCTCAGAAGATTGCATAATATTCAGACTGTGGCTCCATTTCCATATGTTCCCCAAGCCACACCCACATCCCCATCTATGCTTTTCTGGATATGCAAAACCAATCAACTGTAAATAATAATAATAATAATCAAAAAAATTCCCATTATACAAACTACCTCATTGACATAATTGCATATCATAATTAGGTATTCTATTGCATATCACCATCCTGCCTGCTCTCTTCACATCTTTGAGTCACTCTGGACAAGAGTGTATGACAGAGAAAATGAAAGGGACAAGGAAATGTCAATAATTTGCAAAAATGAGCCACTGGTAATTAGATGTTATTATTATTTTTTCCTAGTACCGTGCTAGCTTTTTTGAGTATGCTGTTCCTTTCAATTAAGCAAAGAAACAATAGAAGCAGATGTTGTATTTGGAGAGTGGAGGTGAAGCAAACACACACACACACACACTCACATATATAGCCTACAATATGGCTTCTGGGATCATTTCAAGTGAAGAACACATCATTTCAATAAAATAAATATACCCAAGCTTGTAAAACTGCCCTCTATAGACAAGTATAGTCCTGTAGGGTATGTTTTCCAAATCAGGCTATTATCTAACGTGAGTCATCCTTTTCAACATTAAGACATTTTCCATGTTAAAAGCTGTTAGAGTTCGATGCAGCTTTAACAAAAGTGACTCACGCTTAGGTGCTACCTCCGTCAGTAGGCTACTTGATTCAGTAGCAACATTCAGAGACAGCAGGTAGACAAGAAAACACAGGAAGTGAACCAGGGACAAGATGGCCAGCAGATAAAAATGGAAGAAACAAAGTGTTGGCATCTGTGAGAGTGTGTGTGCTTGGCATTTGGCAGCTAAAGACCATTAGCAGGCAGGCAGGCCAGGCACAACACTGTCCAGCTGTCATAAAACACACCATGTGAGTGTACATGTGTGTGTGTTTATAGGAACAGGTTGCCTCGGTGTAACACCTGTCCGTGCACTGCCAATCCATTCCAGCATGGCTGTAGTAATAAACCAATGTGCACCATGTGTGTTTTTATTCCTTATTCTATGTTTTTTGTGTCCCACAGAGGCATGGAGTCAGCACAGAGTCGTGTGATCAGCTCTTCTGCTCCGTATCGATCTCTGTGTAGATCAATACAATCCATATTTTTTTTCACTAGAATTCATTTCCTTTCACAGACACGTTTGTGAGGGTCTTGATGTTGTGTGTGTGTGTGTTGATCTCATTTCCAGTAAAGCTGCTTCAATGAATTTGTTGTAAAATATAGAGGTCGTATCTGTTGGAACCAATCCAGATATTAAAATCTGCTGTGCTGCAACTCACCCATATGCTTCTCTGTAGTGAAGGAAGTGTGCCCTCAGCACCTGTCAGGCTCAGCGAAGGAGATGTGGCCTCAGCACCTGTCAGTCTCAGTGAAGGAGGTGTAGCCTCAGCAGCTGTCAGTCTCAGTGAAGGAGGTGTGGCCTGGACACCTGTTAGTGTCAGTGAAGGAGGTGTGGCCTTACCACCTGTCATCAGTACCTATCAGTCTCAGAGAAGGAGGTGTGGTAAAAAAAAAGGTGTGGCCTCTAAAATTCTCTTCTGGTAAAGAAAGCGTCGCCTCTGAGATTCTGTTCTGGTTAACAAGACATAGCCTCTGTGACTCTGTTCTGGTAAAGAAGGTGCGGCCTCTGTGATTCTGTTCTGATAAAGAAGGTGCGGCCTCTGTGATTCTGTTTTCGTAAAGAAGGTGTGGCCTCTGAGATTCTGTTCTGGTAAAGGTGTGGCCTCTAAGATTCTGTTCTGGTAAAGAAGGTGTGGCCTCTAAGCTTTTGTTCTGGTAAAGAAGGCATGGCCTCTAAGATTCTGTTCTGTAAAGAAGGCGTGGCCTCTAAGATTCTGTTCTGGTAAAGAAGGTGTGGCTTCTGAGATTCTATTCAGGTGTGGCTCCTGAGCTTCTGTTCTGGTTAAGAAGGTGTGGTAAAGGAGGTGTGTCCTTTGAGATTCTGTTCTGGTATAGAAAGCATAGCCTCTGTGCTTCTACTGGTGAAGTAGGCGTCTGTCAGTCCAAGTGAAAGAAACGTGGCCTGTGTGCCCCAGTCTCAGTGAAGGAGGCGTGACAAGTCTCAGGAAATGAGGGATGGTTTTGTCCTTCAGCTCTGATAAATGAGGTCTTGTCTGTGTACATTAAAGCTCCAAAAAAGGAGGCGTGTCCTTCCTTACATTTCCCATTGGACCAGCTCTAAATTGTATACCAATGAATCAGTTACTATAAATGTACCATTTTATATAATCAATATATCATCGACATGCACTTCATATCATCTTAGAAAAGAAGATACACATCCAAACTGCATCTCTAATTACATTACATTAATCACAATGCCATCTTTAATCTATACAGAGTCTCTAACAGGATGAAGTGCAGTTTTCTTCTGCCGATGTTCATCGCTAATCCAGAGAAACACTCACTGTGAAGCTGTTGTCAAAGGACTCAAACTGCTAAAAGTATGGGCTAATAATATACGCCTAGCAGCACAATTACACCAATATGCCATTTTTGATGAATGCCTTCAAAAAATCCAGCTATTGACATTTATGGGAACACAAGACTGCTTGATTATTATATTCCAGGCTTTCTGAAAACACTCAAAAACACTCAGTGTAACAAGAGCGAGTGCAGAGACAGAAGAGGATGGAAACACTCCAAATGGTTGAATGACAAAACAGGACAGAGAACAAAAGACAGGCTAAAAAACACTCTCTATTATGAAAAAACCCCCACAGATTTACACTGCTGATATCTCGACACACCGCTAACATACGTATTGTTTTTTATTTGCTTTGTCCTTTTACACAATGCACTCATCTTCAGGATTATTAGCACCCTTTGAGAATGTTTTTATTAATGTCTTCTCTCAAAATGGCATACAATTATTTACATTCCAAAGAATTTCTAGTATAAACACAAAAAAATCGCAAAAATCAGAACTTGGACGCATGAGCATCCTGAATCCGAGGGATTAACCATCAATAAAACACCTTTGTTTTCTTCCATGGTTTGAATTTGACTTTGTTTTTCAAGCTAAAACTCAATCAGAGCTCTGACAGTTGAACAACTTGACCGAAACTTTCCAGCAGAAAACGGAATTCCCAACGGAATCAGCGAATCGGCTCTCTTCGGCATGGTTAATCAGGCGAAACTCAGACATCTGACAGAAAAGATAAATGTGTTGTATAGGTAATGTAGTGTATAATAATCTCTCGTATGTACGGAAAAGGAATATTTATGATGTTAACCCTGAACCGAGCTAAAATTAGGATTTGCGATGCGGGGAGAACAAGCGAGGGGGGTGGGGGGTGTGGTGGGGGGTGATAGAGGGGCGAGTCTGAGATGACAGGCTTCATGGATTCTAATAGAGCAGATGTTATGCAAATTCCAAAGAACCATCAGCTGGCCGGAGCAGAGGGAGTGATTGACGTCGGCATTGTGCTGGCTGAAGGCTATTTATTATCATTTCTGAAGCTTTTTAACTCAGCGCTCTTCAGAACGGCGTCTGAGCGCGTGGAGGAGCGTTCAGGGCGGAAATGCCCGTTAGGTGAATATTAATGGCGTGTTTTTTAATAGAAGAAAGAAATGAAGTTAATGTGTTTTAATTTGGAGCTAAGTGACGAGTTTGACGAGTTGTGTGACAGTCGGAATTGTGACGGGAACACTCGGCAGGACCATCTGGAGAAAAACGTGTGCGTGAGGTATTAATGACAAGCGTTTGTTTTGAATAGGATTTAAAAAAATAATGATATTAGCCCTCGAGGAGAAAAAAAAATACTCCAAGCTAGTTTTTCGATGTGGTTATTTACACTCAGTCACACCTAAGGGCAATTTAGCATCGCTAATCCACCTACAGGCATGTTTTTGGGAGGTAAAGGAATCTGGAAAACCCACATGATGGGAAGGAACTCATACAGATAAAGAAAGACGATGTTTCATGGAACGTTTCATCTCGACTCAGTAGCTATCAGGTCAATGAAGCTGGCATGCTAATTAAGAATTTAAGAAGCTTATCTCACTAGTTAGCTAACATAACTACAGTAATTTACCTAGTTTGCTTTAACTAGCCTGCATAGCTTATCTAAAACTAGCTTGCTAATGCTAGACAGCTAAACAGCTAGATCTGTCTTAATGAGGAGTAAGTTGTATGCGTCAAGAGATCTTTAGTTTCTTTCCAGTATAAAAGCTCAAAGTTTTTCCAGTCATGCTAAGTCACTGCTTAGCATCATTTAGCCACTGACAGGACGCCAAGCCATAAAGATCGTCTAGAGTTACACCATCTGAAAGTGTTAGATTAGCCACGTAGCACTCTATGACCCTGTTTAGTGCAAATCCATAATAATAAGTGAAAAACATTTTAGCTAAAGTCATTCTGATTCAGTCTGATTATATCCAAGTAGTGTCGGGTTCCGGCTGCTCGGGTCTTTTTATGCTAGTGATCTGTGCAAGTCTGCCATTTTGATCACAGCAGGGTCGTGGAAGTTTAAAAAGTTAATGAGGGAAACGCACAAAAACGAGTTTTAATAGGAATAAAACACGAGTGTACCGCTCTGCAGGTCTATTTAAGGTCAGCAGACTCTGTGTTAACCTCCAGCCTTTTACTGCAGCTCAGTACGCTTACGAGACATAATTAGACGTGACGTTTACAAATGTGCTTTGATCCGTTTTCTTATTTTCCACCTTTCCCTCGACCTTGACTCTCACCCCGAGGTCACATACCATCTCGCAGAAGGCTGCTGTTCAGCCGCGGGATAGTAATCAAAGCCGAGTCCTTTAAACAAGCCCGTGATTAAAGACGAAAATCAGTCCCCGAGATCATAAGACCAAAAAAAAAAATGATGGTTTACACAACCGCAGAAAAGGGGAAGGGGGGCAGGGATATATTTATATTTATATATATTTTATATTTATTTATAAATTCATACAAGCATGGAGGTTACACTGTGAAAGAAGCCTTGGGCCAAACACATGCAGGGAAGGACGTGTTTCGATTGTTTTTCTCCGACCTGTTACGATTCGCCACCGCAAGCGATCGCTCCTCAGATATTGTTTATTTTCTCATTTCATTTTTTAACCACCTTTGCCTGTTCCCCAAGGTAATTAAGATAAAAATATCAGCGCAGCACGTGAGTGTGTGTGTGTGTGTTGGTGGAGATGAGAGGAAAAGTACACTTGTGATCAATGGGGGAGAGAAAATTACAAATCCATACGAGGTCCTGAGACACAGAGAGAAACAAATGGCATTGTTTATGGGAAAAGAAAGAAAATGTTTAGCGAAGCCACCGAAGCCACTGAAACCCAGAGAGAGGGAGATATTTACACACAAGAAGCAGATTAATCAATAAATTAATGCACTTTAAAAAAAACTTATTTAGCTCTCAGAAGCATTAATGTTGGCTTTGAAATGAAATGAAATACCCTCAAGGGTGCCATTACCATAAATAAAATACAATAAAGTACCCTCTAGTGCACCCCATATCATAGGTAAAGCATAGTAAAGTGCCACAACCATACTGTTTTCATGCCTATAGGGCACTTTAGAAGGCACCCAACCTCACTGTTTTCATGCCTGTAGGGCACTTTAGAAGGCACAACCTCACTGTTTTCATGCCTATAGGGCACTTTAGAAGGCACAACTTTGCTGTTGTCATGCCTGTAGGGCACTTTAGAAAGCACAACCTCAATGTTTTCATGCCTGTAGGGCACTTTAGAAGGCACAACCTTGCTGTTTTCATGCCTGTAGGGCATTTTAGAAGGCACAACCTCACTGTTTTCATGCCTGTAGGGCACTTTAGAAGGCACAACCTCACTGTTTTCATGCCTGTAGGGCACTTTAGAAGGCACAACCTCACTGTTTTCATGCCTGTAGGGCACTTTAGAAGGCACAACCTCACTGTTTTCATGCCTGTAGGGGACCTTAGAAGGCACAACCTCAATGTTTTTCTTGCCTGTAGGGCATATTAGAAGGCACAACCTCACTGTTTTCATGCCTGTAGGGCACTCCAGACAGCACATCATCACATCTCTACTGTAATATATTATCACATGTCTAAATTAAGACACTGTATCTCATTTTATGTAACAAAAGGCACTTGTTTTGGGCACTTTATCTTGTTTCATCTAGCATAAAGACACTTTTTGCTATGGTAGAGGCAGCCTTGAAGGCATCTTATTGAACTGTATCTATGTTATGGGGCACCCTCGAGGGCACTTTATTGTATTTTATCTATGACAGAGGCACCCTAGAGGGTACTTGGTTGTATTTTTTCTATGTCAGGGGCACTCCTGAGGCCATTTTGTTGTATTTTATCTACAATAAAGGCTCCCTTGAGGACATTTTATTGTCTTTTTTCTCCAAATACCTGTTCATCACCTAAAACAATAATACTTTTTTTACTGTCACAGTTTTTAATGAAGGCACCTTTCCTCTGCTGAAGCTCTTCATCTCAGCGATTTCACATGTAAACGTTTGTCTGCTGTTAAATGCCGCTGCGATGACGGATTCATATGAGGATTAGCCGGTCTAACAAAAAGCACAGAATAATTCAAGGAGACGTTCTTGTCTTATCACACACACACACACACACACACACACACACACACACACACACACACACACACACACACAGATGAGCACTCATCCAACCACAGATGGAATATTTGTCTACAATTGTTCTTATCCAGAATGTGCAATAAATCGATGTCCAATTTGACTAATTACCCTTAATACT
Organism: Hemibagrus guttatus; assembly: GCA_033459395.1. NCBI lineage: Eukaryota > Metazoa > Chordata > Actinopteri > Siluriformes > Bagridae > Hemibagrus > Hemibagrus guttatus. The sequence continues at coordinate 2,639,824 of JAUCMX010000009.1, read as the reverse complement.
TAAATCTGTATGTCTTCTGTCTTTCAAAGATTCTTTCTCAACTTTCTCAATTCTGACCAATTGTGAAAAAAAAAAAATACAAATGGCCTAATTTTTTTTATAAAGTTGTGTATGAATGTTTGCATTAATCAAACACAACATAAAATAAATAAATAAAATAAATAAATAAATAAATGCAATAAAATACAATAAAATAAATTAAATCAAATACAATTGATTAATTAATTAATTAATTAATTAGATAGATAGATAGATAGATAGATAGATAGATAGATAGATAGATAGATAGATAGATAGATAGATAGATAGATAGGTAAAAAAAAATCAACCTGATTAAGAAATGTTTCGGTAAATTTTTTGTTCTTTTTTTTCACTACTTGTGTGTGTAGGTTGATGAACGTCAATCATCCATAAGTGCATGTACAGCTCATTTGCATATAGCAACACCCACAAAACTCCATAAAAGGCACAGACAGCTTGGATCATGAAACAGTGTAAAGCCAGGAAACCAGAAGTGGAAGTTATTTTGACTCACTATTAGACTATAATAATATGACAATATATTGATAATAATAAGCCTAATCATTAATGAATAATAATTCATAATAATAACAAGCAGAGACAAACTTGTAATTTTATGTTTTTGGATATCTTCAGGACAGAAGAGTCTTCACAGGGTTTTTCAAAAATCTATCTATTTAGTTAGTTAGTTAGTTTTTTATTTTTATTTATTTATTTATTTATTTATTTATTTATTTATTTATTTATTTATTTATTTATTTATTTATGTATTTATTTATTAAATAAATTATGTATTTATTTATTAAATAAATTATTTATTTATTTATTTAATTAATTATTTATTTATTATTATTTTTTATTTATTTATTTATTTTTAAGTTGGTGAGGGAAGTTTAGAAGGTTCAGAATATTAAACGTAGCTCTAAACGGATAACAATATCATTACTAGCACTGTGCCATGGTATAAGAGGAATAATAAAATTCAGGACATACTCTAAACAAAAGGAAACTTCAGACTGGTGACAGAAACTCATCACATGTTCCGGTCGCTGATTATTTTCCTCTTTCTGTACAACCTGAGAGGTTTATTTCGATTATCACTTTCTAATAACGACATTTTTGCTACAGTCTGCTCTCATCGCTTCATTACATGAAGTAAGCTCTCGATTTGTGTCTTCTTTTATGATGTGGATCTTTGTTACTCCGGACACTATCGGCTATTTAAAATGAAAAAAAAAATAAATTAATTAAAAAAGAGCGGCATTAAATGGTTTAATGGTGCACAGATGAGGCGAGACATAATAATGATAATTATCCAGGTCGAATGTTAAATATGACAGAAATACTGAAATAAGTAGAAATTACAAAGAAGATGGAGAAAGGGTGGTAAAAAACAAATGACAAGCAATCCAATCATCTTTCTAAAGAATCATTTTAATTAATCTTTATTTTAATTCACCTTTCATTTCACGTGCCTTTTATAACACATCCCTCTCTCTCTCTCTCTCTCTCTCTATATATATATATATATATATATATATATATATATATATATATTTTTTTTTTTTTTTTTTTTTTTTTTTTTTTTTTTTTTTTTTTAGGTAAAAAACTTCTTGTTATTTCACTCTATGACCACCCTGAATTTTAATGCCAGTTTCTGTATGAGTGATAAATCCTGAAGGACAGAATGCGCCGCTAAATGATGACACGACTTCTATTTCTTTTTTCACTTGTTTTTTTTTTTTTCCATTTCTTACAAATATTTTTTTCGCTCACTCCACATTTCTGTGCAACACATAGTTCTATTAGTTATTTTTTCGGCTCTTTTCCCCTCTTATCTATTCAGATGGCAGCAAAATCAGAACAACCTTGAGCAAAAAGACATACATATTATGGACTTTTCTGGAATTTTCTCAGCAGAGAAAAACAGGCTTTGATGATCCATGGCAGTGTAAGATCTGTAAATGTAACCAGCAAGCATTTGATGATTAATACTGAAATAAGAATAGCTTTCAGAGAAAGTGCGGGAAGTTTACTTAAAAACAAAATAAAATATATAGCTGACTAAGAGTTCAGAATTTCTCGCAGCCTTGTGCTTCATATTTAACATTTTTTTCAGTTTGTTTTTTTCAGAATTTTGGCAAGACACCTTTCGAAATGATTTGGGGGGGCGGGGCTACTTATGAGTCCAAGTTTGTGATGTCACTAGATAGGTCCTCAACCTATAAAAAAAATAAAAATAAATAAATAAATAAAACAAGAAATGTTTTCAACTAGCACGTTTGCCTCACACCTCCAGGGTTGGGGGTTCGATTCCCGCCTCCGCCATGTGTGTGTGGAGTTTGCATGTTCTCCCCGTGCCTCGGGGGTTTCCTCCGGGTACTCCGGTTTCCTCCCCCAGTCCAAAGACATGCATGGTAGGTTGATTGGCATCTCTAAATTGTCCGTAGTGTGTGATTGCGTGAGTGAATGAGAGTGTGTGTGCCCTGCGATGGATTGGCACTCCGTCCAGGGTGTATCCTGCCTTGATGCCCGATGACGCCTGAGATAGGCACAGGCTCCCCGTGACCCGAGTGTAGTTCGGATAAGCGGCAGACAATGAATGAATGAATGTTTTCAACTAAAATCAAGTCTCAGATTGAATTTTAGATGTGTACATTATTTAATGTGACATCGGGGAGGGGCTTGATTTGTGATGTCACAAAATAGGCTGTGATATGCAAATTATTAGTATCCAGAATTATCTCTATGTTTTACAATTATTGCAAATGATTGAGCTGAATTTTTTAAATACAGCTTCAAAAAACTGATTTGGGGCGGAGCTATGAATGCCATTGGTGATGTGATGGAGCTTAACATCCTTAACCGACTGCATGAATATGCAAATGAATAGATAATAAACCACAGCAGCTTCAAATGATTTTTGCTCCTACGCGTCTTTGATCTGACGTGGGGGCGGAGCTACTTATTAGCTCAATTTGTGATGTCATCTATTACATCCTGAACCATTCATGGTCTGAAGTGCAAATTATTCAAAGATGAAAAAGAAACTTTAATGCACCTTAGTTAGCTAATGGTGCTAATGTCAGTGATCGTGGTTGCCAAGGTAACGTTACATGTGTATATATAGCGAGTGAGTCAGATGGTGTAACAATTGTGAGCTAGTTTACAAGAAGCTAGCCTGATTATATAAAGAGAGGGAGGAGCTGGGTAGTTCTAATTTGCATAATCTTGCATATTCATAAAGATGGGTATTTTTATTGAGAATGAAGAATGTTCCTAGGACAATTTTGGTTGTTTTTAAGCCTTAAAATGACATAAAAGGTATGTTATTCTACACAGATCAATGGTAATGGTTCAGGAGACGAAGTAATAAACGTACGTTGAAATGACAGACGTTATAAAAATAGAAGACTTTCATTTTTGCTCCATTAAAAGAAAAAAAAACTGGATCAGAGGAAGTCAAACACAATAGTGGTGCTGGAAACCCTTAGAGGCCCTACATCTCCCATTCCATCTTCAGACAAGGAGGGAGAGAGAGAGATAGCGAGTGAGAGAGAGAGAGAGAGAGAGAGAGAGAGAGAGAGAGAGAGAGAGAGAGAGAGAGGGGAAAGGAGAGGTAGGTAAAGGTACGAATGAGTGAGTGGAGGTATAAACGTTCCCCTGGAGTCAGACAAATAAAGACAAGTGGCCAAATGAGCAGAGCCTGGCGGAGGCCCCAGGAGGCGCCAGGAACGTCAGGCCTGATTTGGAGAGGAGAAGTGTGAGGGAGGAGGGAGAGGAAGAGGATGAGGAGTGGTGGTGGGAGAGGGTGATAGAGGACAAGAGAAAGAGAGAGAGAGGGAGCTCTGTCGACTCAGATAGCGCAAATCCCACCGAGTTCCCAGCCACAGAGGAGCTAACATTTGAGCTGAAGTGACTGCTGCCAGACCCACACACACACACACACACACACACACACACACACACACACACACACACACACACACATACACACACCATGTGTCTTGATCACATTTGTAAATAAACCACCAGAACTCTCTGTAATGCAAAACTAATATACATCTCAGACTGACTGACCAAATCATGCAATCAAATCAAACAGTTCCCTAAACAAAACTCTCTCTCCC
>JAUCMX010000009.1:2599406-2631906 GCA_033459395.1 Hemibagrus guttatus | reverse complement strand
TTTCTTTCGTTCTTTCTTTCTTTCTTTCTTTCTGATTGTCTGTATTCCTCCCACCGTTCATTTCTTTCTTTTTTTCTTTTTTTCTGATTTTCTGTATTTCTTTTCTTTCTTTCTTTCTTTCTTTCTTTCTTTCTTTCTTTCTTTCTTTCTTTCTTTCTTTCTTTCTTTCTGATTGTCTGAATTCCTCCCACCGTTCATTTCTTTCTTTCTTTCTTTCTTTCTTTATTTCTTTCTATCTTTCTTTCTTTCTTTCTGATTGTCTGTATTTCTTTCTTTCTTTCTTTCTTTCTTTCTTTCTTTCTTTCTTTCTTTCTTTCTTTCTTTCTGATTGTCTGTATTCCCCCCACCTTTCATTTCTTTCTTTCTTTTTTTTTTTCTTTCTTTCTTTCTTTCTTTCTTTCTTTCTTTCTTTCTTTCTTTCTTTCTTTCTTTCTTTCTTTCTTTCTGTCTCTGTCTTCCTTCCTTCCTTTACACTTTATAACTATTCACTGATTTTCCGCAAGAACTATAAACTATAAGAATCCTGAAGTTAAACTCTGAAGTGTTTATCAGATCACTGTGACGTGATCAGAACAAAACCCTCTTCGAGCCGCTCGGGCTGTGTGGCACCGCCCCGGTGTGGATTATTCCCATTAAACATCACGGTCAGTGGTCTATTACTCACTACACCATGTTAGTATAATTGTTAATAAACATTCCAGCTGCTGAGTCATTATTCACATCGTTATTCATCCACAAGTCGTTATAAATGCATTATAATGAATAATGAGACTTGCGTAGAGCTGTAATTTATTAAGAAATTATTTGGTAGTACATTATTAGAGCTTTATGATGTATTATTTAAATAATGTTTTGGAGGTTGTTGTTTTTTTTTTCATTTACATTCCACTCAGCATTTAGGTTTTGGCCTAGAAAGCTTTCTGGTGTAAATTGAAATCACAGGTAATTTGTTGCTTAAAAGGAAAAAAAAAATAAAAGCATTTATGTGTATTTGTGTATATGAGTGTGTGTGTGTGTGTGTGTGTGTGTGTGTGTGTGTGTGTGTGTGTGAGTGTGTGTGTGTGTGTGTGTGTGTGAAAAAGTACTAAGTGGAATGTCATCCCGAGTCATCTCTGGAATGTGAGTTGACGTCTCACGTCCGCTGTCCCAGTTCATGCAAATGCACTCATGAATATTTAATAGTGATGCCAGTGAGGAAGTGTGACAAACAGGGCTTTTAGCTGCCATTTTAATTATAAGTGTAGTAGCTTGCAAATGAGTTTACTCTCTCTCTCTATTTCTCTCCATCTCTTTTTCTGCTTCACTGGGCTGACCGGATGCCTCAGACTCCAACTGTATGTTAGGATTATTTGTTTTGTGTCGACACGGATATATGAAAGGTGTTTATTATTTTAGATCCCTGTTATTATACTTATGATAGGATTTTTATTTGTATTATTTATTTATTTATTTGCTAATACACCAAATGCATGGACCTTTACAAACATAATTAATTATTAATTAATTTTAAAATTCATTTTTATATGCATTTTATTTTTTTTGCTAATACACCAAATGCATGGACTTTTACACACACTATTGTTACGGCCAGTAGTGTCCGGCGAGATGGAACAGACTCAACACGAGGGTAGACATCAACAGGGGTTTATTAACAAAAGAACATTAAACATAGAACAGACGCACGACGCTACTCACGCCACTTCAAACGAGGACTAGCAAACGGAAAGAGACAGACACCACTTTAAATAGGGTAAGTAATCACAGGGAACATAGGGATCAGGTGAACAGAGGCAGGAACATATTAGGATAAGGCGGGGCTAAAACAAACACATGGCAGACATAAACAAAAACAAACATGACAGGACAACCCCTGCAGAAAGCCCCCTAGTGGTCCTACAAGGGAACTTGCCCACCGTAACAGTACCCCCCCCCATAATGCGCCTCCCGATGCGCCAACCTCTCCCCATAGTCCCAAAAGAGTCTTCGGTCCAGCAAAACCCGGAGAGGAGTGAGGAAAACGGAGAGGCAACACGGGGGGGGGGGGGAGCGAGGGACCAGGCGAGGCAAGTGGGGGGAGTGAGGAGCAAGGCGAGGCAGGTGAAGGGAGCGAGGACCACAGCGAGGTAAGTGGGGGGAGCGAGGAGCAAGGCGAGGCAAGTGGGGGGAGCGACGGGCACGGCGGTAAGGCCAGAGGGTCCAAAACGACGTCCACAGCCGAGCAGAAGCGCCGAGCGACGTCCACCGCCGAGCAGGAGGGCCGAGCGATGTCCACCGCCGAGCAGCAGAGCCGAGCGACGTCCACCGCCGAGCAGCAAAGCCGAGCGACGTCCACCGCCGAGCAGCAGAGCCGAGCGACGTCCACCGCCGAGCAGGAGGGCCGAGCGACGTCCACCGCCGAGCAGCAGAGCCGAGCGACGTCCCCGACGCGTAGTAGGGCCGAGCAACGACCTCAGCCCAGCTGGGCCGAAAACCCCCAAAGGGAGGGAGGGAGGGAGGGACCCAGGTGCTAAGGAGGAGGGAAAGGGAGAAAAAAGGTTCCAGGCCGGAAATCTCCTCCGCTGACGAAGAAATGGGGGCGGCGTCCTCCACGGAGAAACAGCGGTGGAGCCACGCTCCCCCAGGGGAACAGACGCGGAGCAAGTGCCGGAGGGAAAAAAAATAATTTCAGGCCGGAAGTCTCCTCCGCTGACGATAAAATGGGGGCGGCATCCTCCACAGAGAACCAGAAGTGGAGCCACGCCCCCCCAGGAGGACATATGCGGAGCGAGTGCCGGAGGAAAAAAAAAAAAAAAAAATTTCAGGCCGGAAATCTCTTCCGCTGACAAAAAATGGGGGCGGAAACCGCCGAAGCAGAGAAAAAAATCCTCGCGAAACTACCCCGCGTTGAGTCTGTACGGTGTTAGCTAGTCCTTCTGTTACGGCCGGTAGTGTCCGGCGAGATGGAACAGACTCAACACAAGGGTAGACATCAACAGGGGTTTACTAACAAAAGAACATTAAACATAGAACAGACGCACGACACTACTCACGCCACTTCAAACGAGGACTAGCAAACGGAAAGAGACAGACACCACTTTAAATAGGGTAAGTAATCACAGGGAACATAGGGATCAGGTGAACAGAGGCAGGAACATATTAGGATAAGGCAGGGCTTAAACAAACACATGGCAGACATAAACAAAAACAAACATGACAGGACAACCCCTGCAGAAAGCCCCCTAGTGGTCCTACAAGGGAACTTGCCCACGTAACAATTATGTATTATTTCATCAAATTATTTCTGTGAATTGCACAAATATCTCAGACATTCTCTCTTGAATATGATCGATAAAAATGCCAGCTAAAGTGCTACATGAAAAATAAACTTATAATACAATGTCACAGAAAATATTAGGAATTCTAAAAAAAAAAAAAATGATAATATATTAAGAATCGGAAGCTAATTCTTTAATTTTTATTTTAAATTCTCTATAATAAATTCATATAAAAATAGATATAGTTATTATAGAGTCTAATTGAAGGATTCTCTATATTAAATTCAGATAAAAATGAAGACATTTTTTAAAAAGCAGTTGAATCTTTTAGTAATTCATTATAGCAGAGAATTTAGCATGAAACCTTATTACAAAACTTTAGAACATACATCAAAATTTTTTCAGCAAATGACGAATCTTTACAATGTACTTTAAAACTTTACAATATATTGTCGATTTTTATTACACCATGCTGTAAAAGATTTTAACTTTACCAATAACTGTAAACCTTTTAATTCTGTAAAAGAAATCGTACAACTTTACAGAAACATTATAATTTTATAACACATTTTTAAAACTTTACTACATACTTTCATCTTCGGGTATCTTTTTTCTAGAAATTTTACACTATATAGAACTTTTCTATATACGACCAAACTTAAAAAAAAAATTTAATTAAAACAATTTACAATATATTGTAGCTTTTTATTACACCATGCTGTAAAAGCTTTTAACTTTACAAAACACTGTAAAAGAACTCTGAAAAAAAAAAAATCAAAATGTACAACTTTAGAGAGAAACAATATAATTTTACGAGATATTCTAACACTTTACATCATACTTTCAACTTCACATGTACTTTTTTCCACAATTTTATAACTCTGTATAAAACTTTACACGACTTCTCTATATATGACCAAACTTAAAAATAAATAAATAAAGAAAGAAAGAAAGAAAGAAAGAAAGAGAAGAAAGAAAGAAAGAAAGAAAGAAAGAAAAGAAAGAAAGAAAGAAAGAAAGAAAGAAAGAAAGAAAGAACATTTTACAACTTTACTGTAAAATATTACAATTTTACAACATATTCTAAAACTTTAACATCATACTTTAACATTTCCCAAATTATTTTATTTTATTTTATTTTATTTTATTTTATTTTTCCAATTTTATAACAAAATAAACTTTGCACAATTTTTTTTATTTGGAAAAATTCTGAACTTGCTGTCAAACCTAAATATACCATAAAACTTTACAGCAATTACAGTAAGAAAAAAATTATAATAAAAAATGTAGCCAGAAGCAAAATATTAAAATAAGATAAAATAAAATAAAATAAAATAAAATAAATAATAACAATAATAATATAAAGTGAAATAATTAGTGAATTTTTAAAAAATAAATAATAAATAAAAAGTAAAGAAAGCTAACATATATGTGCAATCTTTGAACAATTTCTACTGAAACTTCTCCTGAAAATTCGAATATTGTTGCTCGCTGTAGTGAATCGGTTCAGCTATCAGAAACGTGTAAAATCCTCAGCAAGAGATGTGTGTGTTCATGATGTGTGTAGGGAAGAGAAATGCAGAAAATGTTAGATGAAATAAAAGAAAGTGGCACACACACACACACACACACACACACAAATACTTTAAAGAAAAATCTGATCTGTAGTGCCGTGAGTCACCTTGAAAGGATAAAACAAGGAAAGGTTCTATATATTTATATATTTATATATATTTTTTCTTTCACTCCTGTCTCTGTGGCCTAGTTCCTTGCTTGGCCTTACGAAGCGTGACGCTACATTACTACATCTCAGCTCAAAGGAAATGCTGCAATGATCAAGGTCGGCATATTTGCAAAGTCAAGGCTGAGCGACCTCTTCCTTGTCTCACTCGGTCTTCCTTTTTCGTCTTCTTGGAAAATGCGATGAAAAAAATAAAAACAGTGCTCTAACTTTTCACTTTTCTTCACCTCCTTCCTAGCAATGACATTAATCCGCTTCTATCGTGGGGCTAAAAGTGTCCCGGAATGCGGTTAGCATAGCACTGGGCGCTATACAATTTCAGCATGGCGGTGGGACCTGGGTAATGAGATCGGATTTTCGGGGAGTGCAGACGGAGAGGTGCGACTGATTGAGTTATGCTGAGAACATCAGCGGGTGTCAGTGACACACTCGGAGCCATCTGTAGGAGCAACGATCAAAGAGGAGACTTCGATGGCGCTGAAATGCAATTCAACATACCATTTTGTCCCTCTTATGTGTTTGTGTGTGTGTGTGTGTGGGCAAATGCGAGGCCCAGAAATATAACCGATAAATATGCCTAAATCTAATCCAATTGTGTGTGTGTGTGTGTGTGTGTGTGTGCGACTCAGTGTGTGTGAGTTTGAAAGAGTGTGTGATCTTGCTTTCATCAATTCTAATGGGCTGAACGCTGTCTGCTGGAAGAGCTCCGAACTGCGCAGATCAATACCAGCGAATAGAAAGCATTTCAGGGAGCTTTATGGGAACGCAGCCTGATTCGGAGCGCCGCTGCTTTCCGTCTTCAGTGTGTGTGTCTCATGCCCTGAGAGACATGAGAAATAAAATTGCTATTCCAAAATAAATCAATGTGTGCTACCCTCTCGATGCTCTCGAGATAAACACGGATGAATACGCTGTGTAATCACACAGAAAACTATGCGATGGCAAAATCAAACATTTTTTAATCCCGCCGTGCTCGCTGTAGATTTAATGGCATGACCGTTAAGCACCGCGCTGGAAAAGCTTCAATTAGTGACTGAAAAGTTTTTTTTTTCTTTCTGAGATGTGAAATGTATAAAACATAGCCTTGGAGCAGATACAGTTTAATTAGAGATGTCAGTTTTAAAGGAGTGAGTAGACGTACGGCTTTTAGAGTTACTAATTCATTGAAACTGAGGGACTCAGGCCACGCCCTTTCGACTCTGACTGCCAGACACAAAAGCCACACCTCCTTTACACTGACTGACAGACACTGAGGCCACACCTCCTTTATTCGGAGTGACAGACACACAACCTCCTTGAAAGCTAGTAACAGACACCTAGGCCACACCCCTTCACTAAAACTGAAGATTGATAGACATTGATGACACACCTCCTTCAATTATACTGAGACACATAGGCCATTGAGGGATAAAGGACACGCCTCCTTAAGCAATGCACACACCTCCTTCACTGGAACTGATAAATACCGGATCCACACCCCCTTCACTCTGACTGACAGACAGAGGACAGGCCTGCTTTAGTGAGACTGAGGAACACAAAAGCCACACCTCCATCACTGAGACTGACACATAAAGCCACGCCTCCTTCACTGAGACTGACACATTAGTAGCTACACATCCTTTACTGACACTTTCACACAGAGGCCATGCCTCCTTCACTAAGACTGACACATACAGGCCACACCTCGTTCACTGAGACTGACATATACAGGCCACACCTCCTTCACTGAGACTGATACATACAGGCCACACCTCCGTCATTGAGACTGACACATTAGAAGTCACACCTCCTTCACTGAGACTGACACATATAGGCCACACCTCCTCCACTGACACTGTCACACACAGGCCAAGCCTCTTCCACTGACACTGTCACACAGAGGCCACACCTCCTTCACTGATTCTACAATAGCAAAACCCTCTTATTATCTAAATACACTCATGCAGAAAAAGGTCTTCTCAAAGGTTCTTTGGAGAACGAAGGACAAGAGAGAGAAAGAGAGAAAAACAGAGTGTGTGTGTGTGTGTATGTGTGTGTGTGTGTGTGTGAGAGAGAGAGAGAGAGAGAGAGAGAGAGAGAGAGAGAGAGAGAGAGATGGTCAGCTATGTTTTATGTCGGTATGTTCATCTTGCTGGAGCTGACAGCAGTCTTGCTGTAAATTAGACAGTAATCAAGCTTGAACCTCATCACTACCACCTGTATACGTGTGTGTGTGTGTGTGTGTGTGTGTGTGTGTGTGTGTGTAAGGGAAGAGTGACTGTCAAGATACCAAGCACGAGTGGCCTTGAGTGTGTGAGAGAGCGTTTCTGAATTATCTCCAAGACAATAAATCATACACAGAGAGCCACCATTTGCAGCATGGAACACACTCCTCCACTTTAGTCCCCTTTCTTCCCTCGCTCTTTACTCACTCTCTCTCTCTCTTCTTCCTCTGTGTGTTGTCTTTCCCTCCGCTACGCCGACCTTGTTTTGAATTTCCTCTGCCCTGTCGTCAGAGGATCAGCAAAATTACTTTCCTTTCATTTGTTTTTTTTTTCCTGCACACATGATGAATATAAATCAAACTCAGATTGAAGCAGATGCTTCTTCTATTACTCAGAAATATAAATGGATAAATTGCATGCAGGAAAAGCGACTTGCCTGTTTCCGCCTGGATTACTCATGCAATCAGAATTTCCAAGAATAAACCTGTTTGTATATAAGATTTTTTTTAGGTATAAATTTTTAACGATAGAAAAATCAAAATCCGTTCGTTTTTGATGCAGCCTGGTTAAATGGAGGCGACTGATTTAAACACGGGTCGAAAGTGTTTTAACGTTCTCGTGACATTTCTTCTGCTGTTGAATCGCGTTCCAACTCATGGGACTGTGGCTCGAGAGGCTCGAGGAGTCACAGCCAACAACGACGATCAATCATGATACACAATAAAATACACAAAGACCCTTTAATCCAGTTCATTACGTCTGGAATAAAACACCAGGCTGCTGTTCTGTGCAGTCGCTGTTAACATACTGTTTGTTATTTTCCAATAACAAGACATCTTCAAGGGCTTTATTCCTCTTATTCTCTGTTTATCTGTACATTTAATGATGTACAGTTGATTTGGCAGCAGGAAGTGAGGTCTAATTGGTGAAATTGGCTTTCTGGGGGTGGGGACTGTGGGAATTGTGGACTGCAGATAGTAATATTTGCTTTTTGGGGGCGGAGACTGTGCTTTACTTGGTAACTGGCTTTTTTTGGGCAGGGATTGTGGACTATGGTTGGTAACAGGATTTTTAGGGACAGGAACTGTGGTCTAATTGGTTATATTGGCTTTTTAGGGGCGGGGACTGTGGTTTATTTGGCAACATTGACTTTTTAGGGATAGGAACTGTGGTCTAATTGGTAACTGGCTTTCTAAGGGCAGAGACTCCGGTCTAATTGATAACCTTGTTTTTTTAGGGGTGGAGACTGTGGTCTAATTGGTTACACTGGCTTTTTAGGGGCGGGGACTGTGGTCTAGTTGCAACATTGACTTTTTAGGAATAGGAACTGTGGTCTAATTGGTAACTGGCTTTCTAGGGGCAGAGACTCCGGTCTAATTGATAACATTGTTTTTTTAGGGGTGGAGACTGTGGTCTAATTGGTTACACTGGCTTTTTAGGGGCGGGGACTGTGGTCTAGTTGCAACATTGACTTTTTAGGAATAGGAACTGTGGTCTAATTGGTAACTGGCTTTCTAGGGGCAGAGACTCCGGTCTAATTGATAACATTGGATTTTTAGGGGTGGAGATGGTGGGAACTGTGGTCTAATTGGCAACATTGACTTTTTAGGGGCAGGGACTGTGGTCTAGTTACAACATTGGATTTTTAGGAATAGGCACTGTGGTCTAATTGGTAACTGGATTTCTAGGGGCAGAGACTCTGGTCTAATTGATAACACTGTTTTTTTAGGGGTGGAGACTGTGGTCTAATTGGTTACACTGGCTTTTTAGGGGCAGGGACTGTGGTCTAGTTACAACATTGGATTTTTAGGAATAGGCACTGTGGTCTAATTGGTAACTGGATTTCTAGGGGCAGAGACTCTGGTCTAATTGATAACACTGTTTTTTTAGGGGTGGGGACTGTGGTCTAATTGGTTACACTGGCTTTGCAGGGGCTGTGGTCTAGCTGGTAACATTGACATTTTAGGGCAGAGACTGTGGGGATTGTGGACCGTAGTTAGTAACGTAGGATATTTGAGGATGGCGACTATGTATAATTGTTAAAATAGCATTTTTAGGTGTTCTAATGGGTTTGACTGGATTACAGTGGTGAACAGTCCTCACCATGTTTTTAAGTGGTGTCCAAAAAATCTGAGTTTTAAGATACAAAGTCTTTGCACTGGTGTCATTTCCTCAAGGGTCCTTTATTTAGAGGAACATCATTATAGCAGAACATTAATCCAGAACATTATTAGACCTTAGGTACAATATTTACGAGTTCATTTACAATGCTTGTGCCCTGGGGAAATAAAATGTTCCTGTCCAGTATCTTCCTTCCTGACACAGTGTTGTATGAGCCACAGCTTGTGCATGTCTTTATTTAAGAAAAGTAAGAATACTTGTCTCTGCTAATATTAAAACCTGCATAGCGGCTGCATGTCAATCCTTCTTAAATGAGAGCAGGCTCACTGACAACCTTATTTCATAGATAGAAATGTTAAAATTAAAATATTTAATGAATTATAATATAAAAAAAAAATTATATATTTTTGCTCCATAATAATAATTTTTGCTCCCCTAAATAATAAATAAATAAATAAATAAATAAATAAATAAATAAATAAATAAATAATCCTAGACACATTTTTCATCAGGCCCAATAATTTGTAATATTTGGTCCATTTGAATCGAACCCTGGTGCACTTCACAGCTTGATGCTGTTTCATTTATGGCGCAGGTGTGAACACAGCAATGGTAATTGAATGTGAACAGATGTGTGATCACTGAATAAAAGGCATTTAAGGGTATGTTTCTCTACATGCCTGTTTTATCTACGCAAGCAGCAACACCTGTACAGCTGGTTGTTCATGAAATGATCCACCCAGCCAATCACGTGGCAGCAACACAATGCTGAACATCATACAGAAACAGAAAATCACACAGATTTCCATCCAGGTTAAAAATAACAGGTCATGTATTGGGTTGCCAGATCCCACCAAAATTCCAGCTCAAAAAGACCCGAAACTAAAAATTCATTAATGAATAGACTAGGTATTGTTTTAAACTATATCCACTTTTCCTCTTTTTTTTTTCTCTTCCACACCTTACAACCCACCTTACAACATATACATCTTGTCTGTACATGTCTGTACTCACATGCTCCCTCTGTTTATCCAGATAAATTACATTTGTAGAAATTCATTCACTTTAATTCTGATTATTTGCTTTATAACAAGATCTTGTAAATTTAACCCACCTGTTGTCTTAGTCCAAAGCAAGCCCAATTTAGCGCAGAAAACATAAACATGGCAACCCTGTATTCAACATTTATTTTGAGTATAAAAAATGTTTGAAATGTGATTTGATGAGCAAAAGATGCACAAAATGCCACACAGCCAGATGATAGTACAGTATGAGGTAAAAAATATTAAAGAAACAACACTCACAGCTAGTTACGTTTAAAGACGTTGAGTTTTGTTTGAGTTTGGCTAGCTTAACATCAGTAACAGATGTGGCCACCGTGCTACTAAACAAACACACAGGCTCTGGGACATTGACCAGAAGATCGAGGTTCAAGCACCACCCAGCACCACCAAGCTGTCACCGTTGGGCCCTTGAGCAAGGCCCCCAACCCACCCTACTCCAGGGGCGCTGCATCATGGCTGACCCTGCGCTCTGACCTCAATCCGCAAGGATGGGATATGCGAAGAAAGAATTTCACTGTACAGTAATGTATATGTGACAAATGAAGACAACTTAACGAGATCACAGGAAGTCAACTTTTTGATATTTCACGAGCACTCACTTAATCAGAAAAAACACCCACACCTTGAAAAATGCTCTCTCAGACATGGGTGACCTGGGTTTCCATGGCTACGACACTTAGATTTCGTTAGCCGCTCTTACAGCTGTCATTGCTTGAAGTCTTTAAACAGGAAGTGAGGTAAAATAAAAAAAAAAATGAAATAAACACACTGAAGTCTTTTTTGGTTATTTTTGATAGCTTGTTTTAAATATCAGGATTTGATTAAAAACAAAAATGAAGCCTCACAACAGCTGGATTTAATACCTGTCTGGTTTGCTCAAGCGATCCTTGGATCTTTTTGCTCCTCATATGACTCCAGACATAAACACTGACTTTCAGATCGAGACCGAGTGACGGTCCGAGCGAGCGAATAAGAAGACCAAACCAAGGCGAGCTCCGCATCCCGTGATGAATCAGTGAGCTTTCCGGACTCATCTGTCAGTCTGATAAACACGCTTGTCATTCCTGTTACGGTGTGACGTCATTCGATTCATTAAACACCATCCAGACATGGCAACACGCCGCACTCATCCACTCGACCTCGGGCATTCTGATCGCACCCGCTAGCCAGAATTTATCTTAACAAATTCACCTAAACCTAAATTAGAGCTAAATGGCTTAGTAGCGATTTGCTAATTCTGGATTAGCAAAGAGCTTTTAAGGTTGATGAGATCCTTGCACACACAATTAGTCAATGTTCTTCACTTCATTTCTTTCATTCCCTCTTGTCTGTCGTTTTTTTTTTTTTCTCACTCCCTCTCCCTCTCTCTCTCTTTTTCTCGCTCACATACAAATCCTAAGGGCCAATTACCTCTGTCATTGTGTACAGATGTGGTTTCCTCTTAATCTTTCTCTCGTCTTTAGGTCTGGAGAGGCCTTGCCGTTCCCCTCGGACTGAGAGAGAGGGCTCGGAGTGAGAGGCTCTCGAGACGTTAGCATGACCTGATGAGAGACGCCGGGCCATTACACACAGCCCTCAGTGTAATGAGCACCTACATCCTCGCAACAAGAGGGTCATTAGCAGGGTGCTTGAAAGAAGCCTTCCTTTTGGGTTCTCTCTGTCGCTTCTCATACACACACACACACACACACACACACAGACACACACACGCCATTATGAAAAATGAATACTTCATATCAGACGTCTATGTGACCATGACAAAAAAATTTGAATAAAAAAGCAACATGTGAGTGTACACACACACACACACACACACACACACACACACACACACACACGAGTCGTGCTTGCTCAGGTGAGAGATGCGCATCAACATGCACCTGTTCCCCAGGTGGCCCCTGGCACCCAATCTCAGGTGTGTGTGTGATCGAACGCGGCTGGCAGAACCGCTACGCTCTAATAACTCTCTCACCTCTGTCTCACACACACACACACACACACATACACACACACACAGTGAGTACCCTCATCCATCTCCACACGTCTCACACGTCAGCATGCATCTGCCGAGCGTACCATTCCAGATAACGCTTCGAAAAATTAGGTTCTTTAAAAACATCATCGCGTGACACACAGAAACCAGAACTTACTGAGAATCTTGAAGATTTCTCAAAATAAATAAATAAATAAATAAATAACTTTCTCAAAAAAAAAAATATAAATAAATAAATCTCTGACGCTGGAGACTCCTTCCATGAAAGTGACCAGATTAAAGAGCTGTTGCTATGGAAACTATAACATACTACTGTCAGAGCTGCCGCTATACAAAACGAATGAAGGAATTCAGCAACACTTTATTACGATCATCATGGATGTGTGTGTGTGTTGTATTAGCATAGGTAAAAGACTTACACGACTTAGCTGAAGTATTTCTGGCCCTGAAGAAATAATCAGGCAGGATCAACACAGGATCCGAGTATTTAATTAATCAGCAAACGTCGTCTTTCTCGTCAAACCGCCATAAATTTGCTAACATGTAAGGCATCACGTTTGTTATTCTCCTCTCTTCCTTTTGTTAGCAGTGAAAGAATTCGAGGTGGAGTTTGGTTGCGGATAACAGGCTGTCGTCTGTCATTTCCACAACTCGTCTGGAACCGTCGAGTCTTTCCTCCGCAACATGAAACAAAACCCCTCACAAGAGGAGGAGACGTCCGCTAGCTAAAGCAGAGGAGCTAATTTGCTATTTCCTTTTGTGTCAACTCAAGAGCAGGAGCTCTCGGAGATGAAGGCTCAATAATATTAAGCGTGTCGGTTTAGAGCGATCACAGAGATAATATCTCAAGGAAATAATCAGACAAAGCAACGGGCAATCACGGCCCGGTCAATCATATTCCACCCCGGCCAGCTAAAAGAGCTGGCAGGCACCCAGCTTGTTTTTTTTTTCTTTTCTGGTGATTAAATAATGATGAGCCGTTTTTGAGGTGGAAGAGGTCGAGCCCGGAGCAAGATGCCCGGGTTAAGCTAATAAACTCGAAAATCTGTGCTCAATATTTAGCATTTGCGCTGAATTTAAATCTGACATCCAGTACTCGTGGACGTTTTAATTAAAGCGCAGTATGTTAATTAATTTCGGAAAATCGTCCGACGGACCCGAAAAGGATGCTGGAACGCAAAACTGGCCTCGGAGCTTCTCTGAATCGTTCTCAAGTGTCAGTGAAATATTAAAGTAATTAAACTTGTAAGTGAACTTGCTATGCTCGATTCAGTGTAACCATGGCAACAGGTAGTTGATGAAAAAAAAAGAATTTTTTTTGTTTTTTTTTTATTATGAACTCTTTTTTATTAGTAAGAAATATAATGAAGCATGTCATGGAGCGTTTTATTCCAGTTATACCACAGGGATTTGTAAATTTTTACCACTTTTGAAGGTGGATCCTGATCCCACTTACCGTACAGTTGCAGCCTGCTCGATTAGCATAAACATAAAATCCTGAAAAGTTCAGCTTCGAGCTCTGATACTGGAGACTCCTTCCGTAAATTTCTCTTTCCAAATATGGTTTCGAATCATACAGCAGTAATGATACCACAAATCTGGTACAATACGATATGATATGATGCAATACTATAAGATACTTAATGATATGATGCAATATGATATGCTATGATACGATACAGTCCAATATTATATGCTGCAATGCATGATACAATATTACATGATACATTAAGATGTATTTTGCTACGATACTATATTATATCCTTCAATATGATAAGACTGATGATCTCCTCATCATGGCACCTGTTAGTGGGTGGGAAATATTCGGCAGCAAGTGAACATTTTGTCCTAAAAGTTGATGTGTTAGAAGCAGGAAAAATGGACAAGCGTAAGGATTTGAGTGAGTTTGATGAAGGGAGAAATTATTATGGCTAGACCACTGGATCAGAGCATCTCCAAAACTGCAGCTCTTGTGGGGTGTTCCCGGTCTGCAGTGGTCAAAAGTGGTCCAAGGAAGGAACAGTGGTGAACCGGAGACAGGGTCATGGGTGGCCCAGGCTCATTGATGTACGTGGGGAGCGAAGGCTGGCCCGTGTGATCCGATCTAACAGACGAGCTACTGTTGCTCAAATTGCTGAAGAAGTTAATGCTGGTTCTGATAGAAAGGTGTCAGAATACACAGTGCAGGACGGGTCAGGGCTGTTTTGCCAGCAAAAGGGGAACCAATACGATATTAGTCAGATTGTCATAATGTTATACCTGACCGGTGTATGATACAGTAAGATGTGTTTTGATATGATACTATAATATATTCTATAGAATGATACGTTATGTTACAGTACAATATAATGTGATACTAAATGATATGATATAATATGATATGATACGACACAATATGATATGTTAAGATACAATACAATACGATATGATATGATACAATATTATATCCTATAATATGGTCTGATATGATAAAATACATGATATGTTATGACATGATAGAATATAATAACATATACAATATATGCTAGAATATCTTATATAATACATTGCAATACAATATTTCATGATACAATAAGATGTGTTTTGATATGATATGATATGATATGATATGATATGATATGATATGATATGATATGATATGATATGATATAATAAGGTGTTGGACTGCTGATTAGAAGGTTGTGAGTACAAATCCCATAAGCTGCCACTACTGGTACCAAGAGCAAGACCCTTAACCCCTAAGCATGTACGCATATAGTAAATGTAAGTCACTCTAGATAAGGGCGTCTGCCAAATGCTGTCAATGTGATACGATACAATAAGATGCATTTGATACGATACTATATTATATCCTACAATATGATATGTTATGATACAACACAATGTGATACATTGCAATCTTATGAAATACAAAAAGATGTCTTTTGATATGAAATGTCACAATATTATATGATACAATAAGATGTGTTATGATACTATATCATGATACAATACAATACAATACAATACAGTATGATATGTTATGATACCATAAGATACCATACAGTGTGATGTGATATTATATGATAGAGTACAATATTACAGGCTACAATATGATCTGATACAAGAATCCTTTGAATAATGTGTGTAAATATTAAATATAAACTGTTGGCCTGCTGTTAATTTGAGAATGTCGATGATGAAGAGAAGGAATCTTATAAAAGTTGCAGCGCTACGAGCTAGCCTATTAAACAATGCAGACAATTTGGTGATTATTTTTTTACACACTAGTTGTCTGTTCTTTTTTATATTTGATAACAATCGATTCACGACGGTTACCTAGATTCATTTCAGTCGTCGCCTGTTAAACCTCGACGTTACATCTCATCTACCGACACATCGTCCAATCAGAACGTAGGACTGCGAAGGCAAAAGTCTCAAAGTCGATTGTTGTGTTGATTTCACCGATCATATTTACGCTATCCGTTCTGATCTGATTTCCTCTGACATTGTAAATAACGTGTGTCAATTCCGATTTGACTTTTAGCTGCTATCTGAACCAACCTCTGATATCGTGTTTTCTCCCGGAGTGCCTGAGTTTCCTCTGCCCGCGTTACACCGGAGACCACGAGCCCAAAAAAGGCTGCCAAGAACATTTGACCTTGGCAGATCAGCAGGCGCCGGGCAAACACACTCGGCATTTCGCAGCACGGCTTGGCGCGGTTCCACGCTGCCCTCGGCTGCCACGACTGTGCGCTGCTTGGCATTGATTGTGGGCAACTGGGCAGAAATTTATCGTGCCATGCCGTGGCTGAGATGCCAGGATAGCTCCAAGCAAGCACTACTTATTATCAGTGTATATACTTACATAATTAAAGCTTATATTAGCCCCACACACATGCCATCATCAGACAAATAATTTAATCCATGAACGATTCCGCTAAACAGCTTGTAAATATTCATTGACACTTGTGTTAATCTTGCTGTCATTTTTCATTTTTTTTCCTGTGCACTTCTTCTTCGCCCTTTTTTTTTCTTCCGAGAAGTTTATTTAAAACCAGCACGGCTCCTTTACGCCGCGTCGTCCTCCTGCCGCTCACCATGCAAACACGATTACTGCACTCTTACCAATTAGCGTCAGATCATCAAAACTCCAACAACAACTGTAATTAAAGGAATCAGAGTGAGTGCGGCCTCCCCTGGCGATTTTACATTAGTTACATTCGGGAAGGAAATTAGGCAAACAAATGGATTTTGCAGTATTTACGCAAGGCAATCATTTTTCAATTTCCTTCAGCTCTTCCATTTTAATTAAGGAAACAACAGTGATGAATAGGGAAGCCCCAGGCCCACTTGCCTTTCTATTTCCTTTCCTTTCCTTTTTTTTGACACGGATTTTAAATAAAGCTCCGACTATCAGCTGATCCCCCAAAACTCCTCCGTGTTGCGTAACAATGATGTCTTTTATAATAACAAATTCATGTAGGATATCTGACTAAAGCGCCTTCTCCGTGTCAGACTGTACGACGATATGCGCTAACGACAGACCCGCGATCGAAGAAAATTACTACGTGTCATCGATCGGCGTTATCAGAGAATCAGGCCTCAAAGAAAACATTCTCTAATGTGAGCTTGAGGTAATGATATTTGTCCATAATCGTGTGAAAGCTGTCCTGCGAGCTTGCCGTCGTCCTATTGGTGGATTATAGATTTTTTTTTTGTTTTTTTTTAAATTAGCAACTCTCATACTGAGATTTTAATGATTAAAAAACAATAATGATCGGTGATTTGTCCCGAGACCATACATGTTCAGTCATGTCCAAAGAATTCATTCTCTCCAGGATTTCCTAAAGGGTTTGTCTACCGCTTATCCGAACTACACTCGGGGCACGGGGAGCCTGTGCCTATCTCAGGCGTCATAGGGCATCAAGGCAGGATACACCCTGTACGGAGTGCCAACCCATCGCAGGGCACACACACACACTCTCATACACTCACGCAATCACACACTACGGACAATTTAGAGATGCCAATCAACCTACCATGCATGTCTTTGGACTGGGGGAGGAAACCGGAGTACCCGGAGGAAACCCCCAAGGCACGGGGAGAACATGCAAACTCCACGCACACGGCGGAGGCGGGAATCGAACCCCCCACCCTGGAGGTGTGAGACAAACCTGCTAACCACTAAGCCACCGTGCCCCCCCCTAAAGGGTTTGTATTTTTTATTTTTTTTTAAATGCTTTATTTCTGATTTTTTTTTTTACGATGCGGAGTGTTTGTGATGGAAGATGTTTATTTAACGCTTATGTCAGGAGTCTCCAGTGTCAGCACCACCTTCATCATCTGCCATCTTCAGAACAGAAGAGTTTACACTTGGCAGTTTTTCTGTAACATAACAAGCTCTGATTATTTTTTTGTTTGTTTGTTTTGTTTTATTAACTTCAAGTGAAAGCAAGTAAGCTTAGGAGAATGTCCGAATATTGCACAAGCTGCTATAATGTACAGTAAGTGAGATGTGAGAGTTCATGCTTTGTACCAGAACAGTGATGTTTGAAATCGTCTTACGTGACGTTTTTATTCAGTGTAAAGAGCTGAATGATGTTCAGGCTGTGAGTCTGATCTAAAACGAGTCTGTTGGCTTCCAGTGTGTTTTAGACGTGTGTGTTTCCCTCTGTTGGATAACCTTACACAGAATTTTACTGCTTGAAGATGAAATCTGAGCTGCTTTTTAGATGAACAAACACTCGGAGCATCTCAGAGAGCAGGAATGGGTTCGATATCAACATTTACTTTGAAGATACACACATTTATGTGGAACAAATTAACAGTTTTTGTTTTCTCTAGCACTTTTCTATGAATACATCGCTCATAGTAGGCTAGGGAATCATCATGGAGTTAGACAAAAACAGGAGGAAATGCATTGTTTAGTCTTTGGGAGAAAGAGTTCAAGGTAGCTAAAAATGGATAAAAATTTGACGTGTCGTTCTTTAGTGGATAGAAATTGTAAATTGTTGATATACTGAGGAATGAAACGCATCATGTGTGGTAATTGTTACTGTTATTATTTTTCTGTATCAGTATGAGTGTATACACTGAACAATGCTCTGATGGAACGCTGTTAGAAGAGCTAGAAAAGCTGTTGCTAAGCAAAGAAGCAAAGAAGATTTGTTCGGCTAGTTAGCGCTTGTTAATTCTTCTTATTTGGTATAATCTGTTATTTTTAACTCGAGCTACAAGATGCTTGTGTATTTATAATAAAAACACAAATATAGCGTTAATGCTTTTGAGAAAAGCTCTCTGTTATATCAATAAAGTGCTGAGATCCTCTTCATAAAGTCTCTGGAATTGAATGTTGAGAGTAAGAATGTAGCAGCTCATGAGACTGAGTGTGTGTGTGTGTGTGTGTGTGTGTGGATTGAGAAGGAGAGCAGGGAGAGATTGAGGATGACAGAGAGAGATGGCATCGCCGCCTTTGAGACCGGATTTGAGCGTTTTAAATTAAGCTTAGGGGAAAAGCCGAGTTCTCCGTGTGATGTGATGAAGTTTGATCTGCCCCGATCACGCAGCGCAGTGTACGAAGATGAGCCTTACTTTCTCCGACTGTCTGAAATGATTTCACTCGCAAACACAAGATATCACACTCTCTCTCTCTCTCTCTCTCTCTCTCTCTCTCTCTCTCTCTCTCTCTCTCTCTCTCTCTCAAGGTCTCCTGACACACTCCCACTCATGCATATAGAAAGAGATGCTTAATGCAATTTAGATTTGTTAGGCTGGGATCATCATCTCTTGCTTTCACACACACACACACACACACACACACACACACACACACACACACACACACACTCGAAAACTCTTATGCTGTCTGTTCTTTTGATACGTATGATGCTTTACTGCTCGGGGAGTGTGCTTCGCTTGCAAATGGATGCTGTCACACTATTTTGTGTGTGTGTGTGTGTGTGTGTGTGTGTGTGTGTGTGTGTGTGTGTGTCTACATTATCCTAGACTATGTGGGTTTGATAAGTGAGCTCTTCTGGCACGGAATACAAGTCGTGTTTGCGCTCTCGGGAACGTGACTGCACCCACGCTTGACCTGCAATGGACTCAGCACACAGGAACGTGCATCTGATACACAAACTGATCAAACACAACCTCCTTCTGATACACACAACTCATTTCAGGAACGCTTTTTAAACACACACACTCGTAATGCCTGTGTTATTTCCTCCTATTAGGGGAATCCCGGACACATTAGGGATCTTTCCGATGTTCTGATCGATTCGTGGTTGATTCCTCGATCAGCAGCTACACCATCCTACACCTACACAAAGATCAAAGGCTTTTCGAGGTGTCATTTCCTCCATATTATTTGATTGTTGTTTTAAATTGTTTGTTAATATGTTAAGTGGGTGGGATATATTCGGCAGCAAGTGAACATTTTGTCCTCAAAGTTGATGTGTTAGAAGCAGGAAAAATGGGCAAGCGTAAGGATTTGAGCGAGTTTGACGAAGGGCCACATTGTGATGGCTAGACCACTGGATCAGAACATCTCCAAAACTGCAGTTCTTGTGGGGTGTTCCCGGTCTGCAGTGGTCAGTATCTATCAAAAGTGGTCCAAGGAAGGAACAGTGGTGAACCGGAGACAGGGTCATGGGAGGCCAAGGCTCATTGATGCACATGGGGAGCGAAGGCTGGCCCGTGTGATCCGATCCAACAGACGAGCTACTGTTGCTCAGATTGCTGAAGAAGTTAATGCTGGTTCTGATAGAAAGGTGTCAGAATACACAGTGCATGACGGGTCAGGGCTGTTCTGGCAGCAAAAGGGGGACCAACACAATATTAGGTAGGTGGTCATAATGTTATGCTTGGTCAGTGTATGAACTAATGATGAGTTAAGATGTGGACTAATCAGAAATAATAATAATAATAATAATAATAATAATAATAATAATAAAGAATAAATTAAAATAAATAAATAAATAAATAAACTGTATAATAAGCAAATCGGGATCTATCAAATTTTAAATTTAAATTAAAATTTTAATAATAAATAAATATGAATTAAAAAAATATTTAAATCTTAAAATAGTTTGAAATGTAAATCGAGATAAATCAAACATGAATTTTTCAGTAGACATTTTTTTATTATTGATATATTGAAATGTTCAGTAATACGTCCCAATAACAGCACCTGAATTAACACCTTAATTATGAACGAATGATGACAAATTTAACAACAAAATTTAGTCTAGCACAGAGCTAACCTTAATTCTGGCATTAGTCTTAGAAATTAATCTGTCAATAAATAACAAACATTAAGATGTGTTTAAATTTGTTAGCTAATGTATTAATTAGCACACTGATTTACTTAATCAAACCTGCTCTGTAAATTATAATTTAGCAATTAAATTGCGTGAATTAAACATGCATCATTTCAAATGCTGTCTGTAAAGGAGCAGACCCCTGGGTCCTAGTGCCCCAGTGTTCTAACCAGAGCATGTGCTAGACCTACAGCGGGATTCGAATAAAAATGGATGAAGAATGAGGTAATGCATTTTTGGATGAAATGATCGGTGTTTATTGGTTTATTAGCTCTGTTTTGTGCCTTTGATAAGGAGGAGCAGTGTAAGTAATCCAGCAATAATACAATTTATATTCTTCCTAATAGAGCAGGTTTGATTCAGTTTCACAGCTACGTGTTAACGAAGACATTAGCTAACAAAAGCATGCTAACCTGTACTTAAGGCGGTTGTTATTTATTCACACGTGACTTCATGTCGTAGTTAAGCTTAGTTCTTCATTAATTTGTCATTAGTTAACCCCTGATGACTACATCAGGTTTATCCTTTCATCTACGTAGCTAATGTGGTGATTTTAGTTCACCATTTGTTTTTTTTTAAGGTGGCGATTCAGCAAGCATCTGTCCTCATTCCTCGTCCTCGTTTCTTGCAAGGTTGGGGTTAACAAAAGCATGAGGTGAACGAGAAAAAAATAGAGGCAATTAAAGAAATGAGAAACATCCCATTACTATATTAGCTTGAGTGAAGTTTGTTAGCTGCCTTCAAGGAGCGAGGGATTGAATAACGTGAAAGAACAAATCATTAGGATTGAATGCGATTGCATTTCCTGTTCTGGGAATCGGAATAAAAACTGAATTGAACCTTCAGGACTAGCAGATGATATGCAGCATTCATTTCCACATGGAAATGTTATGATTATAGGTAAAAAAGAAGGAAATGCAGTTAAAGTAGATTGGTTAATCATAATGAGTGAAAGTTTGATAGAACCAATGCTTGTGTAATTCCAGAACGTTCTAACAGTACAGTATAGAAGATGCTGGTCCGGCTTGGGATTCACAGAAATAGTTAGGTTCTAAGCTACAACCTTTAAATAAAATGTTCTTGATGGTGAATGATTACGATCTGGTGAAACTGTACAAGTGAACATTTTGTCCTCAAAGTTGATGTGTTAGAAGCAGGAAAAATGGACAAGGGTAAGGATTTAGGCAAGTTTGACAAGGGCCAAATTGTGATGGCTAGACCACTGGATCAGAGCATCTCCAAAACTGCAGCTCTTGTGGGGTGTTCCCGGTCTGCAGTGGTCAGTATCTATCAAAAGTGGTCCAAGGAAGGAACAGTGGTGAACCGGCGACAGGGTCATGGGCGGCCCAGGCTCATTGATGCATGTGGGGAGTGAAGGCTGACCCATGTGATCCGATCCAACAGACGAGCTACTGTTGCTCAAATTGCTGAAGAAGTTAATGCTGGTTCTGATAGAAAAGTGTCAGAATACACAGTGCATGACAGTTTTGGCTGCAAAAGGGGGACCAATACAATATCAGGCAGGTGGTCATAATGTCACACCTGATTGGTAGTCTACTGTAGTGTTGCTGAGTGACTAGCTTCGCCTTGCAGCTAGCATAATCAATGCCAGACGCACTTTTACAGGTCCTGTCTACCAAGGTAAGAAGGCGGTCAGGGTGTTAGCTGTTTTCCTGTCGACTACACATGATCATTATTTTATGTAAACACACGTCGCTGTGTGTTTTCCAGCTGACTGGACCTGAGTGACTCAGTATAACAATGTTCTTCACCACTGGTTTATTATAGTGTTCTCCTTGCATCCTGCTCGACGGGGAGGGTACGTAAGGCAAAAATGAAGAGCTAGCAGGAGCGGGAAACCTGTAATGAAAACGAATGAAGTGTTCAGACTGAGACCTGCTCTCTTATATTAGAATTTCCTCTAAGAGCGCCGAGAGAGTAAGGGAGAGAGAAAGAGAGAGGAGAGAGAGGAGAGGAAGAATACTCGAGATGAGCACCAGAGGAAGATCAGTAACCTTTTGATGTTTTCTTGAAAGTAGGTGTTTGAATGAAAGGAGGACGCAGGTGCAGACTGCGTGCTGGCTAACGAGCCAATTTATCAATTAGCGAAATGTCAGGACAACGGAAGATATCTCGCTAACTTTTGTTTCTAATGAGGAGGATGTGGCGATACTGTTGAGATTATTAGCGCTGGGCTACTGCACGGCTTTTTTTCTGTCTATAGATTTTGCTCTGTTTCCTCAGACTTACAGTAAACGAATAGTGTAGCTATAAATACACTTGTTTTAGTCAAACGTTGTCGATCACGATGCATCAAAGTCACGTCTTTTGTTTTTCACTTTAGCTACAAGGCTTTGTTTTCTTTAAAGATTTCAGTTGCTTCAGTATTTTATTTTATTTCCAAGCATAGATCATTTATTTCCACAGGTATGTATTTAAAAATTGCATTTCTATTTGGAAATTTATCATCCAACTATTAACTCTAGGCTAATCTGAATTATTTATAATACATAAACTTTTATTTTGTTTTGCACCTTAATTGAAAGCTAATACAATAAATGGTGATATATTAAAGGAAAAAAAAGCTACAGAAAACATGTTAATAAGGTGATGATCAACACGATAAGCTGCATTGTGGCATCAGTTTGAAACATTTCTGGAAAGCTACCAAAGCCATGAACATGGTTCTTTTAAAAGATCGTCCCTCAGTAGGTGGATTGATGATGGTGGTTGAGAATGTTGTCACTTTCAATTGGTTTAAGATTTGGTGGATGTGAAGCTCATGGAATATGATTTACATTAAAGCATTCAGTGAGATCCTGCACCCTGCAGATGGAGGTGAGGTTGTCCTGGAAGAAACCACAGATCAAGTTCATTTAACAAATATTTTTGCACTCTCTTAGCAATGTGGTCCATTTAATAACATATGTGTGATGAATGGTGAAATAAGTAAAAAATTCCAAGCCTGATTTGGTGACCATGTGTCGTACGTTACACATAATCACAGGAGAAGCAAAAGGTTGAATGGTGGATTAAGATGTCCATAAGCTTTATGTGTGTGTGTGTGTGTGTGTGTGTGTGTGTGTGTGTGTGTGTTTGTATAGCCTGAACCTTGAGGCATGGCGCATCTTGGTGCTTACACTTCACACATTTTTCAAAAGCTGTAAAACAGACAAAATCCCCTTGTGTGTATGACTCATTCCTTTGACTCTGTATTAACTAAACATTGATGGCATGGAGTACTTATACCACACACACACACACACACACAAACACGCACTCGTTCGTCACATTTGAGTCATGCACGATAGGCACAGTGTGGACTAAACTCTTCTGTCCTTGGCACATCCTGGCACCGGTGGACATGTTTACAGAGAATTCAGACCATGTATTAATTTAGCGAGGTGATGAAGCAACACTCACTCTCTCCTTCTGTGTCTCTGTGGTACTGGGAAATCACCATGGAGACCAGGTTTTTTTTTTTGTCAGTTTATGCCTGCTTACAAATGTGTTTGTGTGTCAACGTGTGGGTAAATATTACCCAAGAATGAGTACACTGAAAAATAGCAATATCCTTCAGTAGATAAATAGATAGGCAGATAAACAGATAAAAATAGATAGATAGATAGATAGATAGATAGATAGATAGATAGATAGATAGATAGATAGATAGATAGATAGATAGATAGATAGCTGATGAATTGGGTAGCTGATGAATAGTTGGATGTAACCTTGTTACAGATGCATGGATGTAACCCTAATACACTCAGACTGTAAAACTGTAACATTGCATTACAGTAACACAGTTATATAATAACAATGTAATATTGTAAAAATAACACTCATACTGTAAAACTGTAACATTATAATACTGTAACATGGTTATTTAGTTACACTGTAATATTGTAACACTCTACCACTGTAAGGCTGCAACACTGTAATACTGTAACAGTACAATATTTTAACACTAATGCTCATACTGTAATACTGTTACACTACAGTATGTAACACTACAATATGTAACACTGAAGACTGTAACACTACAGTATGTAACAATATAATGCTGTAACACTACAGTATGTAACATTACAATATGTAAAACTGTAATGCTATTACACTAAAATATGTAGCACTACCATATGTAACACTAATGCTGCCACACTGAACACTGTAACACTTCTGTATGTAACACTGTAATGCTGTAACACTGCACACTGTAACACTACTGTATGTAACACTAAACACTGTAACACTACTGTATGCAACACTGAATGCTGTAATATGTTCATGTTGTAACACTTCAGTATGTAACACTGAGCACTGTAACACTACAGTATGTAACACTGTAATGCTGTAACACTGCACACTGTAACACTACTGTATGTAACACTGAACACTGTAACACTACAGTATGTAACACTGAGTGCTGTAATACTACAGTATGTAACACTGTAATGCTGTAACACTACTGTATGTAACACTGAACACTGTAACACTACAGTATGTAACACTGAGTGCTGTAATACTACAGTATGTAACACTGTAATGCTGTAACACTGTAATTCTGTAACACTACAGTATGTAACACTGTAATGCTGTAACACTGTAATGCTGTAACACTACAGTATGTAACACTGTAATGCTGTAACACTGTAATTCTGTAACACTACAGTATGTAACACTGTAATGCTGTAACACTGTAATGCTGTAACATTACAGTATGTAACACTGAAATGCTGTAACACTACAGTATGTAACACTGAAATGCTGTAATACTACAGTATGTAACACTGTAATGCTGTAACACTGTAATTCTGTAACACTACAGTATGTAACACTGTAATGCTGTAACACTGTAATGCTGTAACATTACAGTATGTAACACTGAAATGCTGTAACACTACAGTATGTAACACTGAAATGCTGTAACACTACAGTATGTAACACTGAGTGCTGTAACACTACAGTATGTAACACTGTAATGCTGTAACACTGTAATGCTGTAACATTACAGTATGTACCACTGAATGCTGTAACACTACAGTATGTAACACTGAGTGCTGTAACACTACAGTATGTAACA
Source organism: Hemibagrus guttatus (assembly GCA_033459395.1). NCBI lineage: Eukaryota > Metazoa > Chordata > Actinopteri > Siluriformes > Bagridae > Hemibagrus > Hemibagrus guttatus. Next base: position 2,606,143 of record JAUCMX010000009.1, on the reverse strand, counting down.
CTGTAATGCTGTAACACTGTAATGCTGTAGCACTACAGTATGTAACACTGAACACTGTAACACTACAGTATGTAACACTGAACACTGTAACACTACAGTATGTAACACTGAGCACTGTAACACTACAGTATGTAACACTGAACACTGTAACACTACAGTATTTAACACTGAAACGCTGTAACACTACAGTATGTAACACTGAACACTGTAACACTACAGTATGTAACACTGAACACTGTATAACACTACAGTATTTAACACTGTAATGCTGTAACACTACAGTATGTAACACTGAAATGCTGTAACACTACAGTATGTAACACTAAGCATTGTAACACTACAGTATGTAACACTAAGCATTGTAACACTACAGTATGTAACACTGAAGCGCTGTAACACTACAGTATGTAACACTGAACACTGTATACACTACAGTATGTAACACTAAAGCGCTGTAACACTACAGTATGTAACACTGAACACTGTATAACACTACAGTATTTAACACTGTAATGCTGTAACACTACAGTATGTAACACTGAAATGCTGTAACACTACAGTATGTAACACTAAGCATTGTAACACTACAGTATGTAACACTGAACACTGTATAACACTACAGTATTTAACACTGTAACTCTGTAACACTACAGTATGTAACACTAAGCACTGTATCACTACAGTATGTATCACTGAACGCTGTAACACTGCAGTATGTAACACTGAGCGCTGTAACACTACAGTATATAACACTGAAATTCTGTAATACTACAGTATGTAACACTGAAATGCTGTAACACTACAGTATGTAACACTGAGTGCTGTAAGACTACAGTATGTAATACTGAGTGCTGTAACACTACAGTATGTTACACTGAAATTCTGTAACACTACAGTATGTAACACTGAAATGCTGTAACACTACAGTATGTAACACTGAGTGCTATAAGACTACAGTATGTAATACTGAGCGCTGTAACACTACAGTATGTAACACTGTAGTTCTGTTATGCTGAATGCATGAATACTGACATACAGTAACACCGTAACACTAACACCATAATTCTTCTTTGTTAAATGCTAGAATACTGTTATTGTAACATCGTGACACTACTTTAACTGTAAATCCGGGTATTTGGAGCCATACACAGCTTCAGATACAGACATTATTACATTGCTTTACATCCTTAGCTCAGAATGTATGGATTCTCTTCATGTTTCCTCAGCTTACTGCATCTACAGCTAGCAATTATACATTTGTAGTTACTGTAATGTCCATGATGTTTCACCTAAATAAGCAGTCCACTGACGTTCGCTCGGTTTCCCCGATGGGCAGCTGATAGCTCGTCTTCCAGCATGTTATATAAAAGGTGTGAAAATGCATCTTCTATGATTATTTTTTCATGTGCCTATACTAATATATTTGCATGTTATAGTTATTACATAAACACTGTGTATACACATACATACACACACACACACACACACACACACATTTGAAGCAAAAAAGGAAAATCACTCTCATTCCTCAAGTGTGTTTTTAGAATAACTTGGCAGTCAAAGACAAGTATCTACCGCCGACCTTTCATCAAATCCACCAACTTCAGAACAAACCAAAGTGGAGAAGAAAGAAATAAATATCACTGTGTGTGTTTTTCTCCCTTTAGAAGAACCTCTGCCTCTTCAGATCGATGCCGTCAGCCAAAGCGCTCCTGGAGGAGATATGAAGAGGGGCAGCGTCTCTTTTCTCCTTTCTCAGAAGTTCAGCCGCTTCAGCCCTTCGGTCCTGGAGCCTACGCTTCTCTTGCCGCTGGCAGGGAAGAATAATCAATCAATCACTAGCTGAAGGAAGAACACACACACACACACACATATACACAAAGCTTTCTCTTTCTCATCTCTTGTATTTGTGTTTCTTTTCCAGACTGTAGCTAAGAAATTAGAATCAATGTATTTAATAATAGAATAATTATACGCGTGTTTCCAAATCCGTCATCAGTACAAATGTTACAACATTCTCCAGCTCATCACCACGTCTTCTGACTGATCCGTAGCTTATAAAACACCATGGCCGGTTAAATAAATTATGTATTTAACAGAATATAACGTTCTTGTCGACTTCCTCATCTCTTCTTGTAGGAACAGCCTAGCACTGCCTTAAGTGCAATGCAATATTTTTGCCAATTTTTACAAATCCAGTGGAACCTCGGCGTACAATTTTAATTGGTTCCGGAGGCGAGTTCTTAGGGTGTTTAAATTTGTATTGAAATGACTTTTCCCATTAGAAATAATGTAAATGCAGATAAGCTGTTCCAGCAACCCAAAAATATGAGCAATATTTTTAGATATAATATTTATATGTCTGCTTACAAAGAACTGACCCAAGCCAAGCATTCCATGTCAAGGGTCCTCACAGGAAGTCATGCCTCCAAGCTTGGGCTAAAAATAGAACAGACCGCCCACACCACCGATCTGTCAACAAAAAAATCACCTAGCTTTTGAACGCACGCCGAAGGCAACGTTGGTATCGTGGGTTGATTCTTTCCAAACAGCTTTCGCTGACTGAAGAGATAATCGTAAAATTCGTAAACTCACTTCGGTTGGCTTCGCTTGGCTTTCCACTGATGCAAACAAGTTTTGAATGGCTCCCGGATGTACACACAACTTAGCTGGCTTTCGGTTTGGTTCGATATGTATGCTGAAAATGCTTCGCATGCCGATGCAAATTTATTGCAAAGTTTCAATTCGTAAGGTGAAAATGCATAAGGGAGGGCATTTGTATGCCGAGGTTCCACTGTAAAGATAAAAAAAAAGTTAAACAAAAATCATGTCTGTTTTTTTCTCCCAGATATTTATTAATTGATTAGTCAGAATAAAAAAGTAATAATAAAATACTTAATATCTAAGAAAAAAAATAGCACTGTAACTAGTTAATACATATTTATATTATTATCATTAGGGCCAAAGAAACAACTAATATCTCAAAAAATATCCTTATTACCTTTTTTTAAATTGTGATTTATCAATCCGACTTCTAAATTTCTCCTTGACAGCTTAGAGTTACCTGAGTTTACCTCAGTCGCTAGCTAGATAGACAGTTAGAAAGCTATCTAGAAAACTTTAATCAACACGGACAATAAAATACTAATATAACAAAAACATGCCACATTTTGCTATTAGTACTTAGCAGCTCAATGATTTAAAATTACTAGCTAATTACAAACCCGATTCCAAAAAAGTTGGGACACTGTACAAATTGTGAATAAAAAAGGAATGCAATAATTTACAAATCTCATAAACTTATATTTTATTCACAATAGAATATAGATAACATATCAGATGTTGAAAGTGAGACATTTTGAAATGTCATGCCAAATATTGGCTCATTTTGGATTTCATGAGAGCTACACATTCCAAAAAAGTTGGGTCAGGTAGCAATAAGAGGCCGGAAAAGTTAAATGGACATATAAGGAACAGCTGGAGGACCAATTTGCAACTTATTAGGTCAATTGGCAACATGATTGGGTATAAAAAGAGAGTGGCAGTGTGTCTCAGAAGTCAAGATGGGCAGAAGATCACCAATTCCCCCAATGCTGCGGCGAAAAATAGTGGAGCAATATCAGAAAGGAGTTTCTCAGAGAAAAACTGCAAAGAGTTTGAAGTTATCATCATCTACAGTGCATAATATCATCCAAAGATTCAGAGAATCTGGAACAATCTCTGTGCGTGAGGGTCAAGGCCGGAAAACCATACTGGATGCCCGTGATCTTCGGGCCCTTAGACGGCACTGCATCACATACAGGAATGCTACTGTAATGGAAATCACAACATGGGCTCAGGAATACTTCCAGAAAACATTGTCGGTGAACACAATCCACCGTGCCATTCGCCGTCGCCGGCTAAAACTCTATAGGTCAAAAAAGAAGCCATATCTAAACATGATCCAGAAGCGCAGGCGTTTTCTCTGGGCCAAGGCTCATTTAAAATGGACTGTGGCAAAGTGGAAAACTGTTCTGTGGTCAGACCAATCAAAATGTGAAGTTCTTTTTGGAAAACTGGGACGCCATGTCATCCGGACTAAAGAGGACAAGGACAACCCAAGTTGTTATCAGCGCTCAGTTCAGAAGCCTGCATCTCTGATGGTATGGGGTTGCATGAGTGCGTGTGGCATGGGCAGCTTACACATCTGGAAAGGCACCATCAATGCTGAAAGGTATATCCAAGTTCTAGAACAACATATGCTCCCATCCAGACGTCGTCTCTTTCAGGGAAGACCTTGCCATTTTCCAACATGATAATGCCAGACCACATACTGCATCAATTACAACGTCATGGCTGCGTAGAAGAAGGATCCGGGTCCTGAAATGGCCAGCCTGCAGTCCAGATTCTTCACCCATAGAAAACATTTGGCACATCATAAAGAGGAAGATGCGACAAAGAAGACCTAAGACAGTTGAACAACTAGAAGCCTGTATTAGACAAGAATGGGACAACATTCCTATTCCTAAACTTGAGCAACTTGTCTCCTCAGTCCCCAGATGTTTGCAGACTGTTATAAAAAGAAGAGGGGATGCCACACAGTGGGAAACATGGCCTTGTCCCAACTTTTTTGAGATGTGTTGATGCCATGAAATTTAAAATCAACTTATTTTTCCCTTAAAATGATCCATTTTCTCAGTTTAAACATTTGATATGTCATCTATGTTGTATTCTGAATAAAATATTGAAATTTGAAACTTCCACATCATTGCATTCTGTTTTTATTCACAATTTGTACAGTGTCCCAACTTTTTTGGAATCGGGTTTGTAGAATGATAGAAAGTTAGCACTCTAGCTCAGTTAACTCCAATGTAATAACATAATTTGTGTTTGTTGAGCCAGCTTCTAAATTTCTACTTGACAGCTTAAGAAGTTTGTTACTGTAACCTGCCAGATAATTAAAAAGCTAGCAAGTTAGCACTCTAGCTCCATTAATAACAAGGTAACAACATGTTTTTTTTTGTTCTGTTTTGTTTTTTTTCAAGTCAGCTCTTTAATTTCTACTTGACAGCTTGAAAACTTTGTTATTGTAACCTGCTAGATAATTAAAAAGCTAGCAAGTTAGCACTTTTGCTAGTTAGCCTGGCATTACAGGATTGTCAATATCACTAAAAATGTTTAATATCTCAAAAATATATTAACTGTTTATGAATTGTGTTACATCAAACAAAGTCGTCCATTTCATTGAGGATTTCATTAAATTAATCTGCTAACTAACTAGCTAATTATTAAGCAGGTTATGAATTCTAACTAGTTGGCACAACATTAACAATAGCTGTGAGGAAAGCTGCAATGGCGAGATGTCTTTGAGTGCTATGCTGCAAAAAAATTAAATAGTTAAATAGTTGGAAAGCTAGCAAATGTGGCCAATTAGCATGGTTTTCTAATAGAATCGCAAATTAGCATAACAGGAAGTTAGCAAATAGCTTACTAAGAAGCTAAAATGACTGTGCATACAGAAGTCTAAAATAAAGTGACTGTAACTACACAACACAAGTTAGCATGATTTATCAGTGTGATTTTTTTCTCATATAATGGACATGTAGCTGTGTTTGTAGAGATAAAATTAGATTATTGCTACACACTGGATCAATCCACAGCACATTTAAAAGAGAGAGCGTGAGGTTTAGTTCCACTATAGGCTGAATGATTCCATCACACACACCAACAGTGGTCTTAATGAGCTAACCACAGGGCGCTGATGCTAATTACAAGCTACTTGACTCTGCTAATCAAACACACTCCACCGCTAATGGACTGTGAGCGTCTAACAGGACAACACACTTGGAAAATCACAGAGGTGTCAGGAACAATCGGACACGAGTGAGCGTCTCGGCGTCTGCGCTACGAGCGGGTCATCCGCAGGACATTCTGGACGTTACATTTTTCTCCGAAATGTTTTTAAACGACAGGTGTTTTTGAAACCAAATAAAGTTATCATTGAACCAAAGGCTTTTATGTTCCATTGATTTTTAGGCTACATGTTCTTTTTGAAATCGTTAAGTGACATCATAGCTGTGGTTGAAGAAAAAAAAGGCCTCACCAAAGTAGACAAATTGCTTGTCTTTCAGAACAGCAAATCCAGTTACCTCTGTGTTTTCCAGCCTCGCTCACCACAGGTGTGCAACTCTACTGCATTTTACTGGCTTACATATGCCTCAAATCAACACAAGTGGGAATTTAATCTCAGTTGAGCCTCAATATGCACCCCAGTCTGTTTGACTTTTAAAAAAATTAATTTTCTTTAATTAAATTTCAAATTTAAATATTCATAATTTTTTTAAAAGTTCTGTAAAGCTGCATTGAGACAGTGTCCATTGTTAAAAGTGACGTAGAAATAAAACTGAATTGTATATTACCAACAAATGCTGAAATAGGCAGCTAATGAACTAGCTTATGTTATGACATTAAATAAATAAATAGATAGATAGATAGATAGATAGATAGATAGATAGATAGATAGATAGATAGATAGATAGATAATCTAGGGAATAGTAACACATTTTTGGAACATGATTTTTTTTTTTTTATCTTTTATGTATTTATTTATTTATTTATTTATTTGTTTGTTTGTCTGTCTGTTTTTTTGTTCATTTATTTACTTATATTTGTTTTTGACTGGCATATATTTATTTATTTGTTTGCTTGTTGTTTGTTTTGCTCTCAGCTCTTTCTTTCTTTCTTTATTCATTCATCCA
>JAUCMX010000009.1:2544406-2594406 GCA_033459395.1 Hemibagrus guttatus | reverse complement strand
GGAGGAGAAATGCAGAGTAAAGACATGGCATTTCTGCGTACGTTTCACACATAGCACGGCTAATGGCTAATTAAAAATTTGTCAGTTTGGTCGTAAAAGTGTCCCTGAGAGTGCTGTTCAGTACTAAAGACACAACATTGTCTGATCCTGTAGACAGGACATTATTCATAATCAAATTCTCCGCTGTTTATAATAATTTCTAATCACACTCTCCTGTGTCACCTAAATGAGGATGAGGTTCCCTTTTGATTCTGGTTCCTCTCAAGGTTTCTTCCTCTTACCGTCTAAGGGAGTTTTTTTCTTGCCACAGTCGCCTCAGGCTTGCTCATTAGGGATTAGAGATTAATACAAATACATTTAAAATATAAGTCTAATATTAATCTTGAACTTTTGTACTATACACTATATTTCCTAAAAGTTTTGGGACACCCCTCCAAATCATTGAATTCAGGTGTTGTGTTTCAGGGGTTGGGCTCGGCCCCTTAGTTCCAGTGAAAGGAACTCTTAATGCTTCAGCATACCAAGACATTTTGGACATTTCATGCTCTTTGTGGGAACAGTTTGGGGATGACCCCTTCCTGTTCCAACATGACTGCACACCAGTGACCAAAGCAAGGTCCATAAAGACATGGATGAGTGAGTTTGGTGTGGAGGAACTTGACTGTCCTGCACAGAGTCCTGACCTCAACCCCATAGAACACCTTTGGGATGAATTAGTGCGGAGACTGCGAGCCAGGCCTTCTCGTCCAACATCAGTGCCTGACCTCACAAATGCGCTTCTAGAGGAACGGTCAAAAATTCCCATAAACACACTCCTAAACCTTGTGGAAAGCCTTCCCAGAAGAGTTGAAGCTGTTATAGCTGCAAAGGGCGGGACAACTCCATATTACATTCATGTGCATGTAAAGGCAGACGTCTCAAAACTTTTGGCAATACAGTGTTTTACTGATGTTCTGTAAAGCTGCTTTGAGATAATGTGCATTATTAAAAGCACTATACAAATAAAATTGAATCTAGTCTGATCTAAATCTCACTCGGTTATGGAGATTTCTCTTACTGAGGTTTAATAAGAACAGTGTAAGCACCTAAGGCATACAAAGAAACACCTTTTTATCAGTTCTTTTAACCTCAAAATATTTTAACCAACATCTTAAAAAGCTCTGAAGATGAACTTCATTCATTCATCTACAGTACTGCTTTATCATGGAGTAATGGAGTAAATGGAGTTTATCCCAGGAACACACACACAGACACACACACACACACACACATCTATCTAAGACAATAAGATAACTAAAAGGTAAATATTTACCTGAGACTCTTACAAACTGAGAGACACTGGAGACTCCTTCCATTAAGGCTAAAAGAAACACTTCGTCACAGAAAACGTAATTATATAACAACATAAATAGATGTGTTGAAGGAAAAGTAATATAATATTTAGATGTGATTTGCAGGATGTCAGGATGATGTTGGAAAACGAGCCAAAATATTCTAACCAATCAGAATTGAGAATTTCACAGATGATTAGAAAAGTCTCTCTGAGATTATGAGAGTTTATTCTTTAAAGGTTAAACATAAATAAATAAATAAATAAATAAATAAATAAATAAATAAATAAATAAATAAATAAATAAATAAATAAAATAAAATAAAATAAAATAAAATAAAATAAAATAATAATGCCTGGAACCTTTTATGAAAGAGAAAACTTTCATTTAACTTCATTTAACCTTTAAAGCTTCCCTCAGTATGAAGACCCCATTAGGATTCTCGCTTTCTCCTGACTTCTTCTCTTTTTTTCATTCTTTCTTTAATAACAAATAACGACTGATCTTAAAGGTCATGAACTTGAGTTCCCAGGTTTCGTTTAATCAGCTCGGTTAAAGGCGTGCGCTCGTTATAACACACTCATTATTCGCTAATTAATGAATTCATCAAGGCTGATTGTTGTTTTTTCATTGGATCTACAGGGAGCACATTTGATCAGCAGCCTGAACATCTGATCAGAGACTTGCTTTAAAACCCAACTCTAGTTATTATGTTTGAAACCCTGAAACCACCATAGGATACTGTTTTTTTTTTTCATGGAATAAACAGTAAATAGCGCGGAAGAAACAACAGGGGTCTTTCTGTTTTCACAAATCCCATTTGTTGAGAAGGTACAAGTTGATGTGAGATGAGCTCTCCAGCTGAGAACAAACACTACAGAGATCTTCCTAAACCTTCGCCAGGTTCACACCTACTAATGTTATAACTTTAAATTAGGCATCTTGGGTAAGTTTATATATAAGAATAAGAAGTTATGAGAAGGGTTTCTGTGGAATGTCATCTATCTTGCGGGTTACATTTTTTTTCAGTTCCAGTTTGTTTTTGTTTTGTTTATGTTTTTCAGATCATTTTTTTCTTTTTTCTTTTTTCCCCCCCGTTTAAAATTTTGCTATAATTATCTTGATTTTTCTTTTTTTTTTTAATGGTATCTTTATGACACCTTTTTTTTTTTTTTAATTTGCTCATAAAGCAGGGTTTTTTTTTGTATAAGGAACAAAACACTTCATGTCACACTGTTATAGGAAATAAATCAACATCTTGATTATAGCAATGAATCGACAAGTTGAGTCGTTTCCTAAAAGATCACACGGAGAAGTGTTTCATTCCTCTTACACCACCAAAAATAAATAAATAAATAAATAAATAAAAATAAATAAATCAGTTTATAAATAAATAATAACAACATTATTAATAATAATGAATAAATAAATAAATAAATATTCAATTAAAATTAACACTGAACACACCTTATATTTTTATCCATTTATGACTACATTAAACATTCTTAATTGCTCAAGGAAGACATTCCTTATCACCATTCGCTCCTTCACCAGCTTCATGCCTGCTTTTTCTCTTATCTTAAAATTAATAAAATAAACAAATGCAGCTTCTTCAAATGCAGTCTACAGAAATAAAAAAAAATCACAAAGACTAGCAAGAACAATTAAAGTGTGGCTACTGACAAGAAATTAGGTGCTTAGCCTTGTTGAAGCTTTCGTTATTTCTTCTTTCTAGTTCTTGTTGCTAGCCTTTCCTCAGTTCTTGTTACTAGCCCTTCTTAGTTGTTGTTGCTAGCCTTTCCTCAGTTCTTGTTACTAGCCCTTCTTAGTTGTTGTTGCTAGCCTTTCCTCAGTTCTTGTTACTAGCCCTTCTTAGTTGTTGTTGCTAGCCTTTCCTCAGTTCTTGTTACTAGCCCTTCTTAGTTCTTGTTGCTAGCCTTTCCTCAGTTCTTGTTACTAGCCCTTCTTAGTTGTTGTTGCTAGCCTTTCCTCAGTTCTTGTTACTAGCCCTTCTTAGTTGTTGTTGCTAGCCTTTCCTCAGTTCTTGTTACTAGCCCTTCTTAGTTCTTGTTGCTTTTTTCTTGTATCAGAAAATGTAAACTTCTTTAAAGTTTTATCTCTGACTGTTACACTGTAAACCACGGAGATGACACTGGAGACTCCTTCCATAAATAATACATAAACATCTCCTTACAGATAAATTCACCATATTAATAAAATCAGGTATTTAAATGTAAGAATTTAAGTTTTTAATATACATATTATTAGCCTTGGATTATGTGAAGTACTTTTTGTGAAGCTCTGAGTTAGCAGTACTATAATATACAAGAATTTATTAGAATGATCAAGAATTCAGGAGTGCTGCATTATTATTATTATTATTATTATTATTATTATTATTATTATTATTATTATTATTATTTGTGTTTCTAGTAGTAGTAGTACTGGTGATATTATTGTTGCGGGAGAATGCTAAACCATCAACCTCACAGAAAGTATATTATTTTGCACAGCATGTGTTCGCAGGTAGAAAGCAAGACTCTGAAGTGGAAAATACACCTCCTGGAGATTTCAACATGGTCCAGCTTTTAAATGTTAATTAGCGCTCGCTATTACACTAGAATTCCATTCTATCTCACCTTGCACATGACTGAGCTTTCTTTAATACTGGGGATTAAAAGAAAGAAAGAAAATATCTCAAACACAAATTTATCCCACATTTATTAGAGATTAGCGTGAAACAAACACGTTTATTAATTTTGTTTGTTTAATTTTGTTTGTTTTTTTCATGCCTCACATTACTAATAATGCTACTTAATAAATCTGACTATATATTAAAAAAATAATATCATTAGTGCATTACTTTTGCTTGACAGACTAGAAACTATATGAAAGATTTAATCAAATAAGGTTATTAATAATAGCTTTTTCTTATTAATTATGCTTGCTAATATGTTTTTTTTTTTTTGTTTTTTGTTTCATTTTTTTTGCTTTTGATTTTTCATGCCTCACATTACTAAAAATGCTACTTGATAGATTTGACTAGATATTAAAAAATGTTATCATTAGTGCATTACTTTTGCAATCATATGTTCCTAGCTTGATAAACCATCGACTATATAAAAGAAATATTGTAAATATTATTTCAGATTTTTAATAAAATGTCCAGGAAATCAGAAGCAAGCTATTAAAGGCAAACATTTATTTCAGAATATGAAAACAACCTGTACTGGCAGTAATAATATAAATGATTCGGTTATTCTAGGTTTTATTATTGTCACGGTTGGCAAAGTTCCCTGTTGGGCCACTAGGGGGCTTTCAGCAGGGGTTTGTTTTGTTTGTTTGTTTGAGCCATGTGTTTGTTTTAGCCCCGCCTGATCCTTAATGTGTTCCCGCCTCTGTTCACCTGTTCCTCATGTTCTACTGATTATGCCTCTTATTTATAGTGGTTTCTGTGCTCGTGGTTTTTGCTGGTCCTCGTCGTTAATGTCATCTTTAATGTGAGTTTTGTTCTGTGTTTGGTTTTCTTCCTCCATGTTCCTATGTATGAGTGTTATTATTTTGAATAAACCCCTGTCTGATGTCTATCCCCGCGTATGGGCCTGCTCCGTCTTGCCTGGTACCACTCTGTCTGGTAAGTGACAGAAGGACTAGCCACAACAGTACAGACCCAGTGGGATAGCCTAGGCGAGGACCCACAGATTTTTTGGACTTTTCTGGGTTTGCTGGGGACATCGCTCCGCTTCTGTTCCTGTGGGGGACGTCGCTCCACTTCTGCTTCTCCGTGGAGGACGCCGCCTCACTACTTGTTGGCGGAGGATGTTACCGGCTGCACCTGTTTCTTAGGAATATTTGTTTTTGTCTCCCATGGACTTTTCCTGCTCCTGTGGGGATGCGGCCTGGTTTCGGGCTCTGGTGGGAGAATGTTTCCATCCCTCCCTCCCTGCGGCATTTTTTCTGCCCCAGCTGGGCTGAGGTCTTAGCTCGGCTCTGCTGCTCAGCGGTGGAAATTGCTCGGCTCTGCTGCTCGGTGGTGGACGTCGCTCGGCTCTGCTGCTTGGTGGTGGACGTCACTCGGCTCTGCTGCTCAGCGGTGGACGTCGCTTGGGACCCTCTGGCCTTGCCGCTGTGCTCCTCGCCCCCCCCCCCCCCCCCCCTTGCCTCGCTGTGCTCCTCGCTCCCCCCCACTTGCCTTGCCGTGCTCCTCACCCCCCCACTTGCCTCGCAGTGCTCCTCGCTCCCGCCCCCACTTGCCTTGCGTGCTCCTCGCTCCCGCCCCCCACTTGCCTCGCCGTGCTCCTCGCTCCCGCCCCCCACTTGCCTCGCCGTGCTCCTCGCTCCGCCCCACTTGCCTCCCGTGCTCCTCGCCCGCCCCCCACTTGCCTCGCCGTGCTCCTCGCTCCCGCCCCCCACTTGCCTCGCCGTGCTCCTCGCTCTCCCCCACTTGCCTCGCCATGCTCCTCGCCCCCCCCACTTGCCTTGCCGTGCTCCTCGCCCCCCCCCCACTTGCCTCGCCGTGCTCCCCCCCCCACAGGGGGGGTACTGTCACGGTTGGTAAAGTTTCCCCTTGGGCCACTAGGGGGCTTTCAGCAGGGGTTTGCTTTGTTTGTTTGTTTGTGCCATGTGTTTGTTTTAGCCCCGCCTGATCCTTAATGTGTTCCCGCCTCTGTTCACCTGTTCCTCATGTTCTACTGATTATGTCTCTTATTTATAGTGGTTTCTGTGCTCGTGGTTTTTGCTGGTCCTCGTCGTTAATTTTCGTCTTTAATGTGAGTTTTGTTCTGTGTTTGGTTTTCTTCCTCCATGTTCCTATGTATGAGTATTATTTTGAATAAACCCCTGTTTGATGTCTATCCCTGCGTATGGGTCTGCTCCGTCTTGCCTGGTACCACCGGTACGTGACAATTATAGCATGCTTACTGTAGCAATTCTAATTAATAATAGTCTTATACAGTAATGTAGAAAGCTAAGAGATGAGTCTTCAGGTAAATATATATATATATATATATTGTGCTTGCTGTAATACTCTTAAGTACTTGGGAAATTGTAATATTTATGTAGAAGCTTTTCATAACTCTGAGAGCTACCGAAAAAAAAAATCATTAGGGATTATGGATATGTACCAGACACAGCTATTGCATTGTTCTCTCTCTCGAATACATGAGCATTTTTTTTGTTTTGTTTTGGGGTTTTTTTCAGCTTCGTGTGAAGAGCATTTTTTTGTTTCATTTGGGCACAAGCCATTTTGCTAATAGAGCTCAGTCCAAAATGGAGAGAACTGTGTGTTTTGCCAAAACCGTGCTGCAGAAAGGCAGAATCAATGGGGAGCAGATAATGGCGCGGCAGATTTGGTGGACGGCTCAGAAACCTGAATTACGGGTTTTGGTAATTGGTCCAATGCGAGTCTGAAAGCAGTCGGGAAAATGTGCTAGCTGTGGAGCTCGGAAAGTCAACAAATTGATTAAAATGGGCATCTCTGCTACCAGATAACCTTTAGAGTCACGTGCTGAAATGGTCTCCAGTGCGACATAATTTTAGAAACGTGGCTCACATCCATTTCATAACTAGATATTAGAGCCAGAAAGTGGGACACAATGGCATATACACTGGCTGAATATAATTCAAGCGTCGGGTTATAGGAAGACACACACACACACACACACACACACACACACACACACACACACACTTTGGAGCCGTCATCAGTATGGCCTTCAGTCAGCCAGCACTCAAACCCTCCAAGTGCAGTTCAATCTAACCATCAGATTATGGATTACTGTAATCCATTGAGCTAAAGGGTAAAGTTGCAACGACACACAGCTCATTCAATCACATCCTATAATGTGTGTGTGTGTGTTTTGTTATTCAATCACTAGGATAAATCACCAAGGCCACTTTGGAATTGGTCAAAAAATGAAAAAAATAAAATCTGGAGCCCATATAACACACTGTTGATACAGTCTTTAGGAAGCTGCTGCATTTTGATGAACAGGTAAAATGTTATAGGCAATCAGTGTGTGTGTGTGTGTTTGTCTGTGTGAATTACTCTGCAGGTCCCACTTTAGTCATTTGTTCATCAATCATGTCTTCTCGAAAGCCAAGCAAAAAAAAACAATCTTTCACATCATGTGTTTGAACTACAAGATTGAATTCAAATGAGATTACTCTTTTCTGATCAGAGCCATGCTCTTTCAACTATTAAAAATAAAAAAAAATATATTTAATTAATAAATTAATTAATTTAAAATGTTTCTAATCCATAAGTAATTCAATAATAATAATAATAATAATACTGTAATATTATTATATATATTATATACTATAATATAATGTAATATAGTAATACTAGATTACTGAAGTAGGTAAACCCAAGAAGAAAAAAAAAAACCCACCTAAACCACTTAAACATCGTTAGTCGGACTCTTACACACTCCCTCATTATCGTTCACCTTGGAAACCCATGTCCAATCGCCCACCATTAGACACTGGACATGTTAACAATGCTAATTAGAATCCTAGAAATGAACAATAAATGTAATTCATTCAATCAACGCTTTATCTTGGTCAGGGGGCTGAAGGGAATCCAGTAAGACTGAGATGTGAGGCAGGGATGTACCCTGGGTAGGATGCTAGTCCATCAAAGGTGGAGTCATTTAGAGCAGTCAATCAACCCACTGTCATGTTTTGGGATGTGGGGGGAAACTGGAGAACCTGTAGGAAACCCATGCAGAAACAGTGAGAACAAGCAGAGCACACCAGTAAACTCCAATTCAGGGTCAAACTGGAGAACTGTGAGACGGAAAAAAAATTCTTACTTTATAGTGACTGAAATTTCAAGAAAAATATAAAAATGGTGGATGATTCCGGTGATGATACAGCAGGGGAAGATATTGTGGTGTGATCCTGATACAAGTGGAAGAGCATTCTGATGGTCCTTTAGTGGACCTTTTCCATTGGCAAAGGTTTTGGGACACCCCTCCAAATCACTGAGTTCAGGTGTTGTTTTTCAGGGGTTAGGCTCGACCCCATTCCAGTGAAAGGAACTCTTAATGCTTCAGCATACCAAGACATTTTGGACATTTCATGCTCTTTGTGGGAACAGTTTGGGGATGACCCCTTCCTGTTCCAACATGACTGCACACCAGTGCACAAAGCAAGCTCCATAAAGACATGGATGAGCGAGTTTGGTGTGGAGGAACTTGACTGGCCTGCACAGAGTCCTGACCTCAACCCTATAGAACACCTTTAGGATGAATTAGAGTGGAGACTGCGAACCAGTCCAACATCAGTGCCTGACCTCACAAAATGTCCTTCTAGAGAGGAATGGTCAAGAATTCCCATGAACACACTCCTAAGCCTTGTGGAAAGCCTTCCCAGAAAAGTTGAAGCCGTTATAGCTGCAAAGAAGGGGACAACTCCATATTACATTCATGTGCATGTCCTATTTATATAGTAATATAGTGTATTTGGGGGCTAATCATGTGTGGTGTAGGTAATAAATGAATAATTTGTGTATTTCTATGAATCTTGAATGAATGTTTCTGATGTAACTGTTGATTTCTCATGGAAGCTTGTTTCTGTTGCAACAGCCGTGTTCACAGATTTGCTGCGCGGAAACCATATAGCAAACATGGCTGTCATGCGCCGATGTTCCTGTAGCACAAACAAAAATGCAGATACACTGACAGACAGGCACAGAGAGCAGAAAAAAGCTTGCATTCGGAGACAGCAAAGCTCACAGCACTGATGTTGTAAGAGCGCTGCAATCAGTAAGTTTTTTGCACTTTTTCCTATCACTATTCTTACAGAAACTGTCAAAGTCCTAAGAAAATAGATGCTGAAAAATCACAACCATCCGCAGAAACCCACCGTACACTACCCTCTGCCTTCAAACACTTGCTATGGATGTTATCTTGTCTATAGTGTCTAGTTGGCAAGCAGGATTGTTGTTTAATTAGCTCTTCTTCCACTCCAACGGGCAGGTCAGTCAGCAGGCTTTGAGGTCAGATCACATTCTTCTTACGCTCTCCTTTCTCCATCCAAAATCCAGCAGAGAGTGAAAGACAAAGTTAGAAGATCCTTGTTGGTGCTGTTTCAGCATAACCTCACCGCCCTGTTTTACCTTTCCTCCCTCCGCCTGGTGAGAACGAGGAGGCTGAAGCGGAGCAGACAGAAGAAAGGGAGGAGAGAAAGAGCTGACGACTTGTTTTTTCTGTTTGATCTGTCATTCAGGCAGCAGCGAGCAGACGCTCTTCACCTCTCCGAGACTACCACATACTGCATGTGTGTTTTGCAGAGCATTTCAAAGCAGCAGAGTGTGTTGGTTTTTTAAAATGCCTATCAGATTATGATTTAAGGCCTCAGTTGGCGCACAGCAGTCTCTGGATATTGTACAGCTTCACAGAGGGATGTGAATGTGAATCAACACAGCTTTACATTTGCAAATTTGCATGATGTTATGAACAGTTGAGATTAAGCAGTGGTAAAATGATTGCATCTCGCTATTTTCTGTAATAAAGTGTAGTAAAATTCGAGCAAATGCAAGTGATAATGCTGTGATGTGGCTCTGGAGGTTCAGTTAACGTTAGCTCGGTAGTTTGGCTTTTTCTACAAATGAAGGCATTGCCTAGTCTTTCTGTACAGATCTCTGAATAACTGACAGACATCATGGATGAAAGATGAAACTAAACCACGGCAACACTGAGCTGCTCATGAGCTGCTCACTAAGCCATGTCCAAGGATAGCTGCTCCTATCCTTGGACATGGCTTCTCTATGACCAGATCTTTGGATCACTCTCAGATCTGGCAACACATGTAACCTTGGTGTAGTTCCAGACAACATACTCCACAGGGCTCAAATAGATCCTTGTTCAGCTGCCCAGCCTTCTTGGGATTGGACTACTGCAACTTGCTTCAGGAAGGTCTTCCCCTGAAGCACACCATCTAACCCCTTTAACTGACCCAGAATGCTCTACCCAGAATGCTCTACATCACCCCATTGCTGATTTCCATTGGAATCCAGGTTTCCTGTAGCCAGTGCATCAGACTTAAAGCACAGATGCTCATCTACAAGCAAAAAAGTGACCCCATCTACCTGAGGGCACTTCACCACCTGCTCTGCACCATGCTGCCTCTGGGCCTCTGGCATAGCCTGACTTACCCACCACCCCTCAACATACAAGGAAGGCATTCATCAAGACACTTCTCTGACCTGGCCCTCAGGAGATAGAATGAATGTCCTTGTGCTGTCTGAAGAGCTGGGTTTTTAGATGAAGGCTGAAAACCAATCTATTCACTAAGCACTCAAATGAGAACTAATTAAAAAAATAACCTTGGCTATTTTGTTGTTATATTAACTTCTCTCTACCAGGGATTTAGCTTTAGAGCATCCTTAGTCCTATTTGTGTGAGGATGAGGATATGTTATTGATCGAAAGCACTAGTTCACACAAGGGCGCCTGCTCTTAAAGTAAAAAACAGATCTTTCTTCCTATAAAGCCCCCCAGATATGGAATAGCTTTGCTATTAGTATTCAGGACTCAATCTAGTCCAATTAACTGTTAAATGATCTATTTTTTTCTTTTAGTTAAAGGTGCAGATCTGCTGTTCCACAGAGAGTCATACTAAACAACTGGCATGTTTTGATCGCTCAGATTTGGTGGTGACGGAGCACGACTCTTAAAATCCCAGGGTACCCTCATGCCCATGCTACCTTCTGGCTCTCTTTTTTAACTATGCTGTCATAGCTAGACCTGCTCTCTACGCTCTGACCACATGATCCACTCTTTTATACCACTGTATCCCCATATCATCCCCAGTAATCTGTTCTTTCTGTCTGCCAAGCTGCAAGCATTCTCCTGCTGCCCATACTGATGCCAGTGCCTGATTTCGACTCCCTTCTCCTCAACCTCTCAACCTGTCTGATCCACCCTGATGTTCTATGCATCCTATGCTCTTCCTGTTTCTATGGCTCAGAGATATCTTCTGATTCACCACCTGCCGCATCAGATAATCTCAGTTAGATACCGCAGACTTGCACTTCCTAAGCACTCTGGCTGTGCACAGAAAAACTGCCCTACGAACCGACCAACCTGGACTGTATATAATGATCATGCCAAACAGATATTCCATATCCATTTAACACACTTACTCTTCACCACATTGCTGTGATGGTTTCTAATCTGGTGTCACCCAGAAGAGGTTGGGATCTCACAAGGTTTCTTCCTCAAGTCATCTACTTGTAAATGTCACCTGTGGCTTGCTTATTAGGGATCTAAAAATAAATGAAAGGGAATTCAAATAAATGCCTTGGGAAGCAAGTTATCTCCTGCTATTTCTTATGTTAGAGCAACTATAAAGAGTCATTATAGCAGATGTTCCCTGACCAAACTACAGGACATGAGTTATTGGTGCATTGACCTTTTTAGGCTGAAGCAGAGCAGAAAGAAAGTGCTCTAAAATATAGATTAAACTCTAGAATCTAAAATTTAGTTAAAAGGTTAGAGCAGTTGTGTTTCCAGGTGTACAGAAGATGGTATGATATTTCTTTCCTCAGCGTTCCTGGCACTCCATGTAAGGAACTTATGCGGTGAATCCATCATTGTCACACTTTCTGTTTCAGCTTTGACCGATTTGGATTTGAAACTCCAGCTTTCCTCAGACAGCAGATGATACAGTGGGCTGGAGGTTGATTCTCGGATATAGTGTTCGCTATATCTGCAGAGTGATCTGGAATCAGTGTGTGGGATAGAGACAGCAGAGCAGAGAGAAGAGGTGTACTTTAGGAA
Source organism: Hemibagrus guttatus (assembly GCA_033459395.1). Taxonomy (NCBI): domain Eukaryota; kingdom Metazoa; phylum Chordata; class Actinopteri; order Siluriformes; family Bagridae; genus Hemibagrus; species Hemibagrus guttatus. Next base: position 2,582,289 of record JAUCMX010000009.1, on the reverse strand, counting down.
CTGATCTGGGGACCAGTTATGGGGTTGGGGACTCGCTCAGCTCAGGAAGGTGGCAAGTAATGCAGTTTGTCACTCCACAAGAGGGCACTCCACCCATTAGTCATAGTGATGAATTAAATCCTGGAGTCATACACACACACACACACACACACACACACATACACACACAGGGCAGAGGGAATGAATCAAACAGACAGACTGGCTGTCTGCTGCATGTGGGAGGGCCTTTCAACCAAGAGAACATCTCCAGGGTAAACTCTCTCTCTCTCTCTCTCTCGCTCTGCATCTCTCTATCCTCTCTATCAGCCTCTTCCTCCTGACTCTCTATCCATCTAATTCACTCTATTCTTGTTGTTTTCTCTCTATCTCTCTCTCTCTCTCTCTCTCTCTCTCTCTATCTCTCTCTCAAATACACAAACATCAGGATCCAAATATACAAAATGGATTGAAAATGGAAGTGCGCTTGGTTAAATGGGATGCCAATAAAGATACACAGCTAAAAATAACTTAATGCTAAATCAGTACAGTGCAGTTTAAAGCACACTGGAGTTTCCTATCAGCCACCGGTCCAGTACACTCTTACAAGAAAGGGTCATTTATTGTGCTCGTAAGTGGTCCTAAATTTCTTCTTCTATGATCTTAATAAAGATTAAATCTCGATCTCTGAATGCTGCTTTGGTTTGTTTCCCTCTGGGGGAAACCTTAAACAGTCAAAATAATAGGACCTTATGGCCATATTTACGGCACTATTTGAGACACAACCTTGTAGGAGATATAATCGTTTAAAGGTTCTATGTAGAAGCTTATAGTAGAACCCATTTAGAAAGCTAGAACTATTCAGGAACACAGATAAAGACTTTTTAAGAGCAGTTCCAAAGGTTCCAGGTGGTTTCTGCTCAAGTAACTCAGCTAGAACTATGAAAGGACTATCAGTAATAATGCTAATGAGGCTAGTAACAAAAAGTAATGTGAGCTAGCAACAAGAATTATGGCAAGGTTACCAACTAGAAGTGAGGAAGGGCTAGCAACAAGAACTGAGGAAAGGCTACCAAGAACTGTGGAAAGGCTAAAAACAAGAACTGAGAAAAGGCTAGCAAAAAGAACTAAGAAAGGGCTAGCAACAAGAATTGAGGAAGGGCTAAAAACAAGAACTATTGCTGGACTAGCAACTAGAACTTAAGTGGGAATACCAACAAAAACTGAGCATGGCTTAACAAGAAGAACTAAGGTGGGACTAACAACAAGAACTGCTGCAGGTCTAGCAACAAGAACTGAGGAAGGGCTAACAACAAGAACTGAGGAAAGGCTAGCAACAAGAACTGAATCAGAGCTAGCAACAAGAACTGAGGTGGGGCTGAAAACAAGAATTATTGCAGGGACTAGCAACAAGAACTTAAGTGGGACTACCAACAAGAACTGAGGAGGGGCTACCAACAAGAATTGAGGAAAGGCTAGCAACAACAACTAAGAAGGGCTAGTAACAAGAACTGAGGAAAGGCTAGCAACAAGAACTAAGAAGGGCTAGTAACAAGAACTGAGGAAAGGCTAGCAACAAGAACTAAGAAGGGCTAGTAACAAGAACTGAGGAAAGGCTAGCAACAAGAACTAAGAAGGGCTAGTAACAAGAACTAGAAAGAAGAAATAATGAAAGCTACCAACAAGGCTAAGCTCCTAATTTCTTGTCAGTAGCCACACTTTAATTGTTCTTGCTAGCATTTTCTTAGATCTTCTTGTCAGCTCTTAAAAATCCTACTACTTGTTGCTAGCCCCAGATAGTTTCTTCTTGCTAGCTCTGTTCTATTTCCTGTTGTTAACACTGTCTTCGTTCTTGTTGCTAGCTGCCTTAGTAATTCTTTCTAGCTCTTAGCTTGTTCTTAGCACAGCCTTGCTTTTTGCTAGCCTGAGATTTACTTGATTTTTTCTGAATCGTAAATCCTCAGGTGAACGATTCGAAACAGAATTTGGTGCTAAAGGTTCTGGTACTCAGGGGACACGGTGGCTTGGTGGTTAGCATGTTTGCCTCACACCTCCAGGGTTAGGGGTTTGATTCCCGCCTCCGCCATGTGCGTGTGGAGTTTGCATGTTCTCCCCGTGCCTCGGTGGTTTCCTCCGGGTACTCCGGTTTCCTCCCCTGGTCCGAAGACATGCATTGTAGGTTGATTGGCATCTCTAAATTGTCCGTAGTGAGTGAATGAGAGTGTGTGTGTGCCATGTGATGGGTTGGCACTCCGTCCAGGGTGTATCGTGCCTTGATGCCCAATGATGCCTGAGATAGGCACAGGCTCCCTGTGACCCGAGAATAGTTCGGATAAGCGGTTCTGGTACTCTTTTGCAGTGGAAAGAGCCACAGTCTGGAAACTGCTTCCAATCCGTTTTGTTTATTTCTACACCGTGTTACACGCCATGTTTTTCCCGTCTCGACAATCTGTCCTGACGTGTATCAAATGTGCGTTTAGAAAAATAAATGTTCAGTGCTGTGTTATCTGGAGAGATCAAAGCTGGGAGAGTGGATTAACAGATCTCTCTGTCACAAACACACACACACACACACACACACAAAATAGGGCATAGCTGGAAACATTCAGTCAGATCAGAGCCCATGTTACACATCTAACACACATACACACACAGACCACACACACACACACACACACACACACACACACACACACACAGACACACACACACAAACACTCCGTCCTGCTCTGCCTCACGTTTCACATTCTGCCTGAACACACGTCTCGCTCCAGTTCAGATGAGAGATATGACAGTGTGTGAGCATGCACACACGTCTGTTATTGTGTGTGTGTGTGTGTGTGTGTGTGTGTGTGTGTGTGTGTGTGTCTGTTTTGCACATTTGTGTGATGCATCCGAGTTAAAAGCTTGAGAATGGGAAGCTTATAAATGTTGTATTCTCTCCTTGGAGACAATAACTTTGCTTTCTGCTCTTTTGTTTGTTTGTTATTGAGAAAGAGAGGGGGGGTGGATGGATGGATGGATGGATGGATGGATGGATGGATGGATGGAAAGACTGTGGAGTTGACTAAGAAGAAGCTGCACAAGAAATGACAGATGAGTGAGTGAGTGAGTGATTGAGAGAGGAGAGAGAGAGAGAGGAGAGAGAGAGAGAGAGAGAGAGGTTAACGGATGGATGTATGGATGGATGGATGGATGGAAAGACTGTGGAGTTGACTAAAGAGAAGCTGCACAAGAAATGACAGATGAGAGAGAGAGAGAGAGAGAGAGAGAGAAAGAAAGAAAGAAAGAAAGAAAGAAAGAAAGAAAGAAAGAAGCCAATATAGAGAGGAAGTAGAGATAAGATATAATGGATGGAGTAGGGCGTAGAGATGAATAGATGAATAAAAAAGCAAGTGAGGGAGGTGAAAAAAAGAGAAACGGGGATGATTAGAGGAAGAGAGAAGGGAAAATGGAAAAGAAAGAGATCATTAAACAGAGAGGAAGAGAGAGAGAGAGAGAGAGAGAGAGAGAGAGAAAGGAGAAAGAAAGGCAGAAAAATGATGGAGGGAGTGATTAAAAGATGTATAGATATAGATGTATATAGGTACACCAGAACCAATTATGTGTGTGTGTGTGTATGTGTGTGTGTGTTTGTGAAAATGTCATGAGCATGGTGAATGTCTATTTGAACAGATGGGCTGACAGAGTGAGTGAATGTGTGAAAGACATTCGTTAGCAAGGCTCACACACACACACACACACACACACACACACACACACACACACACACACACACACACATGCAAACAAAAGCACACGCACCCAATTAGCTGTGACATGATAATAGTCACACTGTTAAACTGAAGTTTCACTCAAGATTATAGGACAACCTGTCAACAAGTGTGTGTGTGTGTGTGTGTGTGTGTGTGTGTGTGTGTGTGTGTGAGTGTGTGTGGGTGTTAGGGGTGCACATTCAGCAATATATGTGAAAAGCCCAACACAAGGAAAGACACTTCTCTAGCTCATACATAGAGATCTGAGAGGATATCCCTCAAAATTTCGGAATACTGGAAAAAAACAGATGGAAAATTCTGGAATTCTGGAATATCGATGTCAAGAATTTGGGATTTGTTTCCCAAAACCAGATGTATATCATCGCCATTTTCCCTTTCTCACAATGAATTCAAATATTTACTGAACTGATAATGCATCATTCTTGATAAATGCATATGTTGTATTGTGTGTGTGTGTGTGTGTGTGTGTGTGTGTGTGTGTGTGTGTGTGTGTGTCTGTGAGTGTGTCTTTATGAGTATTTATGGCTGTAGCGGTCAGGCTGGAGGGAGAGCTACTTAAATATTAATGCTGAGGTCTGTATTGAGGTCTGTGGTGGCAGCCGGATGTCTCCTGTGTGTGTGAGTGTCTGTGTGTGTGTGTGTGTGTGTGTGTGTGTGTGCGCGTGTATATGTGTATACACACACTATTATAAACCCATTGGTGTAATACACATTATTCTGTGTTTGTCTATTCTTTTTTAATACCTGTCTACATGTATAGGTTATGTCCTTGTGTGTGTGTGTGTTTGTGTGTGTGTGTGTGTGTGTGTCTTTTGCTGATGTATCAGTAATTCCGAGAACTATGTGGCGCCAAGATGGATTTGGCTCAATATGAGAGTAAGCGGATAACGTTTAAAGGCGGGACAGTGTGTGTGTGTGTGTGTGTGTGTGTGTGTGTGTGTGTGTGTGTATGTGTGTGTGTAAGCATGCGCATCCCAGTATGCAAACTGTGATTGTGACTTTTCCATATCTGGTGTGTTTGTTTGTTTCACCGTTGAAACGAAGCATAGGAGGTAAAGTGTGTGTGTGTGTGTGTGTGTGTGTGTGTAAGGAGATGGAGCAGACCAGAGACCAGACGCCGCATCTTTATCGTCCATACCAGCTCTTCAGAACACACTCACACTCATTTAAGCTCCTCCGAGACGGCCATTAAGCGCTGGTGTGTCATAAACACGTCTCCTTTTGCTTTCTAATATCTCAGCGGCTCCGTCCCAATCCACACGCCGTCTCACTGAAATAAATAAATAAACAAACTACAGGATGTTGGTATGAACTGATCTATCGAACTGCTACTGGTGGTGTCCTATTTTCAGATAATACTTAGCATGTGGTTTGGGACGTGACTGTTCGTCGTTAATATTTCCTCTACTGGACCCTTTATTTTATCTTAGCTACATAGCTAACTATCGTATTACTCTGGACTGAACAGGATTAGCTTTATACATTGACATCATGTTGCTTTAATAATTCAAAAATCTACATCAAGGACTATATGTAGTCGACTTCCTGGTTGTTATTGAGCAGTGGTCTATGGCTTGCTAGCTTTGTTGTGCTAACATACTGTTTGAGCAGCAAATCAGCTTGCAGTGCTATGACGTGCTAGATGTCATGATCGTAAAACATCACAACAAAGTCGTATAGCATCGATAGACCTTTAATTTAACTCTCTACATACATGTAAACTCTAGAAGTTTCTATGCAGAGTAGCACTTCCTGCCTTTCAGTGCTAATCCAGAATAACGTTTTAGCTAACATCGATCTGATTCCCGAATAAAATAATCTTCTTTCGGATTAGATCTATGCAGCATCAGTTTGCTGGGCGACTGAGGTGTTTTAGGTGTTCCAAATTAGGTGCACATCATTGTAGGCATTTATTTTCTCTTGAATAAGAATAATTGAATGAATCGATGGGTTAAAGATCGGGTACTGGTTATAGTAGACAGACAGACAGACAGAAAGAAAGATAGAAAGAAAGAAAGAAAGAAAGAAAGAAAGAAAGAAAGAAAGAAAGAAAGAAAGAAAGAAAAAGTGTGAGGCAGCAAGAAAGAAAAAAAGAAAGAAAGAAAGAAAGAAAGAAAAAAAGAAAGAAAGAAAGAAAGAAAGAAAGAAAGAAAGAAGAAGTGTGAGGCAGCAAGAAAGAAAGAAAGAAAGAAAGAAAGAAAGAAAGAAAGAAAGAAAGAAAAAGTGTGAGGCAGCAAGAAAGAAAGAAAGAAAGAAAGAAAGAAAGAAAGAAAGAAAGAAAGAAAGAAAGAAAGAAAGAAAGAAAAAGTGTGAGGCAGCAAGAAAGAAAGAAAGGAAGAAAGAAAGAAAGAAAGAAAGAAAGAAAGAAAGAAAGAAAGAAAGAAAGAAAGAAAGAAAGAAAGAAAGAAAGAAGAAGAAGTGTAAGGCAGCAAGAAAGAAAGAAAGAAAGAAAGAAAGAAAGAAAGAAAGAAAGAAAGAAAGTGTGAGGCAGCAAGAAAGAAAGAAAGAAAGAAAGAAAGAAAGAAAGAAAGAAAGAAAGAGTGTGAGGCAGTGAGAAAGAAAGAAAGAAAGAAAGAAAGAAAGAAAGAAAGAAAGAAAGAAAGAAAGAAAGAAAGAAGTGTGAGGCAGCAAGAAAGAAAGAAAGAAAGAAAGAAAGAAAGAAAGAAAGAAAGAAAGAAATACAGACAATCAGAAAGAAAGAAAGAAAGAAAGAAATACAGACAATCAGAAAGAAAGAAAGAAAGAAAGAAAGAAAGAAAGAAAGAAAGAAAGAAAGAAAGAATGAAATACAGACAATCAGAAAGAAAGAAAGAAAGAAAGAAAGAAAGAAAGAAAGAAAGAAAGAAAGAAAGAAAAAGTGTGAGGCAGCAAGAAAGAAAGAAAGAAAGAAAGAAAGAAAGAAAGAAAGAAAGAAAGAAAGAAAGAAATACAGACAATCAGAAAGAAAGAAAGAAAGAAAGAAAGAAAGAAAGAAAGAAAGAAAGAAAGAAATACAGACAATCAGAAAGAAAGAAAGAAAGAAAGAAAGAAAGAAAGAAAGAAAGAAAGAATGAAATACAGACAATCAGAAAGAAAGAAAGAAAGAAAGAAAGAAAGAAAGAAAGAAAGAAAGAAAGAAAGAAAGAAATGAACGGTGGGAGGAATACAGACAATCAGAAAGAAAGAAAGAAAGAAAGAAAGAAAGAAAGAAAGAAAGAAAGAAAGAAAGAAAGAAATGAACGGTGGGAGGAATACAGACAATCAGAAAGAAAGAAAGAAAGAAAGAAAGAAAGAAAGAAAGAAAGAAAAAAAGAAATGAACGGTGGGAGGAATACAGACAATCAGAAAGAAAGAAAGAAAGAAAGAAAGAAGAAGTGTGAGGCAGCAAGAAAGAAAGAAAGAAAGAAAGAAAGAAAGAAAAAGAAATTTGATTATTTATTTATTTTTATTTTTTACTACTATTTTTAATTTTTAAGAAATGTTTATATTAAAGTATATTTTAGGTTGTGGAACTTTGGGTTGCTATTTTATTTATTTATTTATTTTAAATAATAATAATAACAACAATACTAATAATAATAATAATAATAAGAAGAAGAAGAATAAAATATCAAGATGAAAATAGTAGTTTTTTCCTGACTGACTTTCTGACTTTAATTTTGTGCCACTGTGTGTGTGTGTGTGTGTGTGTGAGAGAGAGAGAGAGAGAGAGAGAGAGAGAGAGAGAGAGAGAGAGAGCCCTGAAATTCGAGCTCCTAAAACGAATGAGATCATTTATCTGCTATTAACGCCTGGCCATTTATAGATTTTAATGAAATCATAATTGCCAGATTAATATAAGTTTCACTTTCGGCAGGGACAAAAGTAATAGAGACGAAACATAAAATTATTTTACCCCCATATTCATCATTTTTCTGTTGGACTCGGTGGTGATAAAGTTTAAAATTAGCCTCGCGTTAAGAGAAGCCTCTGACGGATGGCGCTGGATGATAATTAAATTGAATTATCAGTGCATTTTATTTCTGGGCATCAGAGACTGTTTTAGAGAGAAAAGAAAATGCTAATAAAGCAGAAGGCAGAGAAATCTCCGGAAACGTATCTTTTATTTATTTATAAGGACAGGTGATGGAGACGGAAATGAGTTTAAGAGATCAAAGTTGAAATTTAATATAAATGCTAGAATAAAGATACCTTGGAGGTAGAAATAATCAGATTAGATCTGACGGTGTTTAATTCACACTCATGAGGAAGTTAAGAAGAAAACCTTCGGTTGCACTTTTAGGTCAGAGTTTATTTGGGTATGAACGCTAAATGCTAGTTATAGATATAAAATTGTTAGCTAGCTTTCTAGTGTGAACTACTAGCTTTATGATGTGTTCAACTTCCCTCAAAACTGCATCATTTTCAAGCTACACAATAATAACAATAATAAAACACACACACACACACACACACACCTCCATGAATATCTGTGGGGGGTTTTTTAGCAGCAAACAAGCTATCGTCAAATTTCCGATGCTAACAATTTAAGTCCATTCACCTCACAGTTTCTTTTATCCATTTAGAGTTACATTCAATATCTGAGAATTTCATATTCCTCCTTCCTTAAACCTCCTTCAACAGGAAGCAGGCATTATGATCTGCCTCTCTCTCTCTCTGATATTCCTTCTTTCATCCAAGATAATCCGATCATTTATTTCAAACCAAACGATTAAGACGTTTAATATTTATTTATTGAATCCAAATTAAAGGTAGGGCATCAAAGATAATGTTTTTTTTATTTTACCCAAATCTTTTTCATGCCATTAAATTTCACCGGTAATCTGCTTGGATCAAACCTGTGTCATGCTTCTGATCTTTATCTCTTGTCCTTTATGTTTGTTGAATATAAAAGCTTCCGTATCTCTCTTCCCTTTCACATCTCTCTCTCTCAGATCAAAGCAGACATCTTTATTTGTTCGCAGCGTTCTGGTCATCAAACCCGCCGGCTGCATCCAGCTGCAGAAATATGGAAATCGTGTCCTAGTGAGAGCTAAATGCTGAACCTGAGAGAGTTGTTGAGTTTAGGCTCGTGCTGAAACGCTGAAGGACACATGTGGAGAAGAGACACGGTAGAAGACGGGAAATAAAAAGAGCATGGGGTTTAATAAATTAATTCGAATTTAGAACTAGAGGAGAGAAGAGAAGAGAAAGCCTTTATTTTGGCACATCTACATTATAGCATAGGGAAGTTCTTTTCCTTTGTGTATCCCAGCTTGTAAGTGGTCAGTGGTCAGAACGCAGCCACGATACAACATGAGAAGTGGTTGATCCATGGATAAGGTTTTGGAAGGTTGTGAGTTCAAATCCCAGCATGACCAAGCTGCCGCCTCTGGGACCCTGAGAACCTTCAATTGCCCAGCTTTATAAAATGAGTTAAATCTAAGTCCCCTGCATAAGGGCATCTGCCATATGTTGTAAATGTACAAATGCACCCCTGAATTAAGGGCCTCGCTCAAGGGCCCAATAGAGGCATCTTGGCAGTTCTGGGGCTTTATCTAATCAACAATCCAGAGCCTTAACCATCTGAGCCATCAGTGAGTTTGTACAGTTTGTACCCAACTCCATTTCTTAGTCTGAACCAAACTACAATTTAACTCAAAACGTATGCCTGGGGTTGATTAAGGGGGCAGGGCTAACACTCATAATGTCATGGATGGCTTGGTTAATTCCCTGTTGGAACTTTACTTTACTTACATTTCTGACATTTGGCAGATGCCCTTATCCAGAGCAACTTACATTTTATCTCATGTTATGCAACTGAGGGTTAAGGGCCTTGCTTAGGGGCCCAGAGGTAACAACTTGGTCGACCTGGGATTCGAACTTACAACCTTCTGAGCAGTAGTCCGACGCCTCAATGTTTTGTGTTCTCATGTGTTTGCCCCACTCGATCCTTAGCCCGTTCCCGCCGCTGCACACCTGTCCCTCTTGTTTCACTAATTACCTACCCAATTTATACCTGTTGTCTTGTGTGTGTTTGCTGAGTGTTCGTCATCATGTGCTGTTTTGTTACTCTCTGTTTTATGTTGCTGGCTTTATATCTTGTTCTGTATTTTAGCTCTTAGTTCTGGCCTTATGTTTTCCAGTGTCTGTTCACTTTATTATTTTATAATAAACCCCTGTCTGATGTCTTTCCCTGCACTTGGGTCTGATTTTCCCCATCTGGCACCCCGTGCTCTGACACATAAAGATGGGTAAGCTAATAATTATTAACAAATGTCTAGGATCCAAACATTTTCTTTCACTAATGAGGTAGCGATGTTGTTACCGCTTATTACCACGAGAATGCCATCTTTATAACATACAGACAACCTCAAGTTAAAGAAATAACTTGTTACTCACTAATACGAAAATAGAGAAGCTTCTTCATGTGGTGTTAGCTGTTATTAGCTGAACAGGTCAATCATGAATGCAGGCAAAGTTTTTTAATCTTCGTGTTGACCATGCAACTTTTGTCCTCCTGGGTCAATATTGACCATCTGTTTAACCATTTTTATAGCAAGAAATTTAAAATTATCACCCAATTTGTGCCTCCCCTTTTAATTAATTTAATTTAAACATATTACAACAAAATGTACAATTTTGTTTTGTCATTAATGGTCAACAGACCTCATTTACATGAAATTAACTATATTTCTGACATCAGAACATTCAAATCTGGTCAAATTTGGCCAGTAAGTAAGTAAGGATTTTATTAACTAATCAGATTTTTTGTCAAAAAATTAAAGAATCCATGTCATCCATTCCTTTATGCATTCCTGTATTCACTCCTTCATTCCTTCATTCCTTCATTTATTTATTTATTTATTTATTTATTTATTTATTTATTTATTTATTTATTTATTTTTATTTTATTTCATTTCATTTATTTATTTATTTATTTATTTATTTTTTTTTGGGGGGGGGGGGGGGGGGTTTATCCCAGTAAGGATCCCAGAATTAAGATAAGCTCTTCTTCTTTACTTCTTTTTAAATTAGTAAGTCAAAACAACACAGCTTGTCCTGTTAAAGAGATGCTGTAAAGTGTAAAATGTAAACATTTTCCTTAATGAAGACTATCCTGTTTTGGAAAACTTCCAGATTTTCAAAACCTGGAAAAATTCCAAAAACTTCCTGTAACAAAAGTGCTGAAACTGGAGACTCCTTCCATAAACGTGAAATAAGTGTCTCCTTTAGGTCCTACGTCTTTCCCGACCTTCAGTCTAGGAGTCGGTGTAAATGTCACAGACACTAAAACACAAACATTCTGTCTGTCTGATTCGTGTCTCACACTGACACACACAAAACTAACACATACACACACATGCATGAAAAACCAGGGTAGATACTGAAAGCTGGAGATGGAAATAGAAACTATCGGAGATATCTTCAAAAGCCATTGGCCGGCGTGCTGCGGATTCATATTTCATGTTCACCTTGTTAAATACAGATTATTAAAACACTGCTTTGGGCGAGATTTCTAATTGCTTCAAATAAAATGCGGTGTGAGGTGTGTGGAGGGCAAAAGGAGTGCGCAAGAGAGATTTTCTCTAAGTAGTTGATCAAAAGCTTTGGACTAATGAAGTTTTTTTCTCTGCGGCCTTTTCGAGACCACTTCCCTCAAACGTCCTAGTTTAATTGCTTGCGCTATAGAAAATTCTGGAACAATTAATTGGGAACAAGGTGAACCCGAGCAAGAACTGTGCAGATGATAAAAAAAATAAAAATGGAGGGAAGATTTTTTTTGGTCAATTTTTGTCAATAAAGATAAAAAGGAATTGTGTTTTAATATTGTGTTTTAATATTAAAGATTTGTAGCAGTTTAACATGCCGGAGGGGGAGCTACTGTCGACTGAGTGGAGCCACACATCACGTAAGATTGATACATCAATCACACGGCCCCCATGAGATCGGAGAATACATCAATCACACAGCCCTCATGAGACTGGGGAATACATCAATCACACAGCCCTGTGGCATCATGGGAAAGGCCGAAGCTGCTGCTCCATGCTGAGACATGCTCGAGCAGGACGTTTCTGATGAAAAAAGCTTCCACAACTACACTTTATTTATTAAATACGGACAAAAGGACATATTGTGAGTGATAATATAATGAAATCTGGACAAATGCTCACAGGTGGCTCCTTTAGCAGAGGTGCTAAGCTAAAGCAGTTAGCCTGGATGTCAAAGCTGTGACCTTCTACGGCGTTCTGTGCTTAACTTACCATTATTTGATAGCTGACTGTGACCATGAAAGATATTCCTTTGATGGTATACATCTATTCATTCATACTCAGAAGCCACTCTATCCTGGTCAGGAGGGACTGTGTGTGTGTGATTGCATTGCAATGGACTGGGATTTCATTCACTACATATTCCATTCTCACACCCAGTCTTCCAGGGATATGCTCCAGATCCACCACAACCCTTGTCAGACCTTGGGCCCAGAAAGGGTCAGACATAGAGGATGGAATGAAGAGTGGACGGAAAAAAATCTGAGCAGTTTGATTGTATTGACCACAGAAAGGGTATAACCTGGGAGGGAGGACAGGATGGTTCTGACAAGAAGTACAAGAGGGGTCTTGCAAAGAGGAATGAAAGGGTATAACATAGATGACAGTCAGAGTTTGACAAAGAGGTGTTTGACATAGCAGACAGGAGAGGTCTGAAAATGAGGACCGGAGGCATCTGAGAGAAGAAGAGAAGAAGTATTACATAGAGGATGTACAAAGAGGAGCCATCTGACATATGGAAACAGATGGGACTATCATAAAGGACAGAAGGTGTCTGATGTAGAGGACAGTGAGGGGCTCACATGAAAGAGAGGAGGGGTCTTATTGCAATGATAGGACGGAGAGGAGGGGCCTTACATAGAGGACAGGAGGAGCCTGATAAAGAGGACATAATGGGTCTGACATAAAGGAGAGGAGGGGTCTGTGGCAGAGGTCAGGAAGGTTCTGACAGAAAGGACAATAAGGGTCTGATACAAATGTCAGGATGGTTCTGATACAGAAGACAAGAAGAATCTGATACTGAGGTCAGGAATGGTCTGGAATAAAGGACAAGAAGGGTCTGATACAGAGGTCAGGCAGGTTCTGGCAAAAAAGAAGAGTCTGGAAGGAAGGTCAGGAAGGTTTGGATGTAAAGGACAGGAAAGGGTCTAATTCAGAGGTTAGGAAGGGTCTAACAATCTCTGGCCGAGGACAGGAGGAAGATTTGGCAGAGGACAGGAAGGTTCTCTTGCAGAGGAGTCTCCAGAAGAGGACAGGAGTGATTTTACTGTCAAGACAGGAAGTTATTCAAATAAAAGATCTCACACTTGGCACAACATTTGATTTTGTCTCCCATTTAAATGGCATAAATCGATTAATCTTTAGTCTAGGTAGAGAAATGATTTAGATACATAGCTGATTCTGAACTGAGAACATCTTCAGTATACAATCAATCTCACTTGTTCCCTTCCACTCCTCTCTCTCTCTCTCTCTCTCTCTCTTTCTTTTTGTATTTATTTTATGGCATGCGTAGGCTGAACCTCTCTCTTCTTTTGATTGATGACTTGCAAACCCTCTGAATCAGGCCAAGGCAAAACGACTGTGTGTGAAGTCGAAGCCGAAGAAACCACCCTGAGATTTCTCCTTCCCTATGCTTTTTTTCTGACGGCAACTCAAAGCAATAAAAGGCTATAGCTGCATGCGTCTCTCGAGCTTTTCCCAACTCTCTGTTTTGCCTCTCTTTTTCACCATTCTAATAAATTAAGGAATCAGTGGGGTTACAGGAGGCAGTGTGCTGTGCATTAGATTTGATTACGCCTTTATTTCCTCCCGTTGTTATTGCTTAGCGTTTCTCAGGAGGACCCGAGGCCGCGTACGCACCGGTTCAGCCGGAGAAGTGCGAGGACAACTAGCACATGAGGTGGTGGCACAAGGTGAGCAGTTCATGGTTAATAAAAGTGAAAACGGCAGATTCTTAGCACCAGTCAGAAGTCAGCAGACCTTGAGAATGCTCATGGCTGGTAAGGAAAAAATAAAATAAAAAATCAATCACGCTCTTACTCTGTGTAATGGAACAATGAAAACCTGGGTCTCCGGACCGGACGGACTTATTGGTCTAGTGAAAAGAATATAATTACGTTAGGTCGCATGCCTGCATATGCCACTCAAAGCAGTTGAAGTTCAGATTCAATAAAGTCCAAATGTTAGCTTTATCCAGGAAAATGAAATTACTGTTAGCCTACTTAAAGAGGAAAGTAAACCTGAAACTACAGAAAGAGTCAAGAGCAGTGTCTCAGATTGCACACTTTCCCTAATAGTGTACGTTTATTACATTTAATATGAGATGCAGGGTTCTGGAACTGTATATTAGAGTCTCGGTGCAAGGTGGAAAGTGGTGGAGACGTTCCTCAGGTGCTCTGAAAACTTCAACATATTCAACACACTGATTAACCCTTGAGTAGTATTCCTATTTGGTATTGGTGCTATCACGCCGTCTTTGAACTGCTTTGTCTTGATCAGTGAAAATTTGAGGACTTCAGCAGGCAGGAATTAGTGTTAAGTCTATAATGAGCTCAGAATTTACTCTGACCTATTAGTTCTTCGGGAGCTCTTGGTTGAACAATTCCTCATGACTATAAACTGTTGAAGAAACATTATTTACTGTCCAGCGTCACCCAAATGAGGATGAGCTTTCCATCAGAGCCTGGTTTCTCTCAAGGTTTCTTCCTCAAATCATCTCAGGGAGTTTTCCCCTTGCCACCGTCACCTCAGGCTTGCTCATTACGAATAAATGTTAGGGGTAAATAGTAACTTTATAATTTTTATTCTATATTTCTATACTTCTGTAAAGCCGCTTTGAGACAATGTCCATTGTTAACAAAGCAGAAAGCAAGGTGAAGATCTATCTGGCTTCTCAAATCTGATCGGTCGGAATCTCTTGCCAGTTGCAAGGTTGCTCATTATGATAACAACTCAACCACAGGGACATTGAGTAAGTAACCTTTATTTGTCACTTTGGCACAGTGAAATTCTTTCTTCTCATATCCCATCCTTGGATAGGGTCAGAGTGCAAGGTCAGCCATGATGCAGCGGTAGGGTTAGGGGCCTTGCTCAAGGGCCCACTGTGGCAGCTTGGCAGTACTGAGGCTTGAACCCTGATCTACGACCCACAGCCTTAACCATTTGAGCTACCACCACATGAACTGTAAATTCAACTGAGCTGGCACTCACACCACTACTGGTGTGGATTAGTTTCCAATATCAGACTCCCCACCAAGTATTTTACTCCTCACTTCATCCACTAGATAGTGTATAGGCTTCAAACACAGTGCATAATGAGACAGGGCCGAGCAGCACTGAGAAGCATTATCTAGGTCTCTAAAGTGTGGAAGTGGGTGAAAGTAAATCTAGACAATTGTTCACAAGTGGCTACTGCAGCACTTGCATTACACTAAAACAGTTAGCCTTGATATCAAGGTCGTGACCTTCTACTGCACACTATTTAACAGTATTTGACAGGCTGACCGGGCAGGTGCTTTACCGAGAATCTATTGTCAAGACAATACTACAGATAATAATCCTTACACAGAAAGAGAGAGAGAGAGAGAGAGAGAAGAGAGAGAGAGAGAGAGAGAGAGAGAGAGAGAGAGAGAGAGAGAGTCACAGCTGTCTTGACAAAGGGGAAAACAAAATATATTTGAAATAAAATTATTTATGGTCTGCCGCACAAAGTAAAAATCGATGCCCTATTATGGAAATAGGATACGCAGATGAATTAAAGCTTAATGAGGTTTTCCGGGAAGAGCCTTGGACTCTCTCCCTCACACACACACACACACACACACACACACACACACACACACACAAACTGAAAAGGAGTTTAGTAATCACCTTCATGACATGCAATGAATTCAGTAAATAAACATATAAAGAAGAGTAGGGGGGTGTGTGTGTGTGTGTGTGTGTGTGTGTGTGCGAGGCTCTACTTGAGTCTTTGAGTCTCTGAGCGTTTACTTGAACTGGATTCGTCTCGTCTTCAGTGTGTTTTCTCCAGAAGGAGTGTGAGTGAAAAGTCGGCGCTGTGTTCCTCCTCATCGATCGCCTCGCCTGCAGCTCACACACCATCCCATAAACAAATTACTGTTGTGTCATAAAGAATTATAGATTTCTACATTAGTTTATTTAAGCCTTTAAATAGGTAGCGACAACGATTATGATAAATGTCGGAGTCGGATAGATAATCTATTTTTAATTACGATGGGACTGGATATGTTTGCCAGGGAGCGCTGTGTTTGCTGTGACCTTATTCAATTGATTTAATTTTGTTCTTTTAAAGCTATTAAATCAGCAAGGAAATGAAGATTAAGTGCAACCAAAGGTGTTTGTAGCTCACATTCGTCTTCCTCAGATACAGTATCTGCTCCTTTCATTCACTAAATCATGAAGGTTTGTAAACTATGGGTTCCTAATTCAGTCATTTCATTCATTAATAATTAGTGTAGTTAAGTTTAGTTTTTGATTTTGCTTTTGTTTGTGGTTTTGTTTTGTTTTGTTTTATTTTTCTTTGTTTAATTTTAGTTTTAGTTTTCTTTTTTAGTGTTGTTTTTGTTTTGTTTTGCTTTGCTTTGTTTTTAGTTTGGTTTGATTTAGATTAGTTTAGTTTACTTTAGTTGTGTTTGTGTTTTGTTTTTGATTTGTTTTGTTTTGTTTTAGTTATGTTTTTGTTTGTTTTTTTTGTGTGAATTATTTTGTTGGTTTGTTCGTGTTCTCTAAGTGTTTGTTTACTTCCCCTTTTTAAATGTCTATCATCGATTCACCTTTTCACTCATAAAACATTGATTTTTGTTTGTTTGTTTACTTTTATTTATTTTCTTCCAATTGCTTTCTTTTCTTTAAATGATCATTTCTTTACCGTTTTAATCAGCATGCTACCATAACACTATATTTTGTTTGTTTGTTTGTTCTCTGTGTGTTTTTGCTTTTTGTGCTTTTGTTTACTTTGGTTTACCCCCTTTCCGTTTTAATTTGTTGTTTTGTTTTGCATTTTTTGTTGACTTTGCCTTCTTTTAAAAAATATTTATGCTTTTCTTTATCTGTGTGTGTGTGTGTGTGTGTGTGTGTGTGTGTGTGTGTTTGTTTAATCAGTCTACATTTTCCTGGATGTGTTTCTCAGTTGTTTTTGTTTTTCTTTTGCTTGTGTTCACTTTTTCCTGCATTATAAAATATCCATATGTTCAATTATTTTTATTTATTTTTAATTTTTTTTGTTTTGGGTTTGTTTTTTTCTTTTACTTTGTATGCTTTTTTTTCTTTTTTTTTTTATAAACATTTAAATATATATTTATTTATTTGTTTATTTATTTATTTGTTTGTTTGTTGGTTTGTTTATTTATTTCTGCCTCTGTTTTTTGTGTTTTATGTTTACTGTGTGATTGTGTTGTTTCATCTTTGAGCAAAAATTTTCTCCCTTTCATTATTGGAAGGGAGAAATATGAATTGTTGGATATCAAACAATTCAATTCAAAAAACTTTATTTATCCCCAAGGGGCAAGTAAAGGCACGCAGAGTAGTTAAAAAAAAATAAAAAAAATAAATAAAAAAAATAAAACAAAGATCAGTGCAAATACAAAATAAAATAAAAAAAAAAACAAATGAATAAAATACAATTGTTGTAATGATAATAAATGGAATAAGTCCGTTAGTGCAAAAGGCTTTGTGTAAACATCTGTAAATAAATATATAATAGTAAATAAATAAGTATAATATTAAATAAATAAATATGATATAATATATAAATAAATAAATAAATAAATAAATAAGTATAATATTAAATAAATAAATACGATATAAATAAATAAATAAATAAATATGATATAAATAAATAAATAAATAAATAAATAAATAAATAAATAAATAAATAAATAAATAAATGCCACATTCTTGTTTGTGTGTTTGTTTTTGTTTCTTTCTCCTCCATTTTTAGGTTTATTGTTTATAAGCTTTTGTTTAAAATTGTTTTGGGTGTTTGTGTATATCTGTGTGCGCGGTCTGTGTTTGCGTGTGTGTGTCTGTGTGTGTGTGTGTGTGTGTGTGTGTTTCTGTGCATCTGTGTGCGTATATCTGTGTGTGTGTACATCTCTATGTGTATATCTGTGTGTTTGTGCGTGTGTGTGTATGTACGTGTGTGTGTGTGTGTGTGTTTGCTTTTCACTTAAAATGTTCATCCTCTATCTTTCTCTGTGTTTATTTTCTTTAATGTAAGGCTTTTCTTGCGCTAGTGACAGTTCCAGACTCAGTGATTTCACTCATATTTTATTTTTGTTGCTGTTTGGACTTGACAGTGTGTGTAATGATGTTGTGTAGTAGAGAGGCAGTCAGGTATAACTGTCACGAAATCAGCTTGACGTCTAACGTCTGACGTAAAACAGAGCACACACACACACACACACACACACACACACACACACACATATAATTACGCTCCATTAAAGCCATGCCCTCTGGTTCTCTGGTTCTCTGTTTGTTTACATGGCAGAGGAACAAAAACGTGAGACTCCGCTGAGCTTCACACGTATTATCAAAACGTCATCACAATATCGCCGTGACGCAGGTTCATCATGCACTGTGACGCTGTACATCATCAACGCACTCCATCTTGCACATGTTGTATACTCGTCTAACAAGGTTACGAGAAACTGTAGTGTATTCCTCTTTGGCTGAAAAGGAAAAAAAACAGATAAATAAATAACGTTATAAAAAAAACTGACAAACCCAGCACAAAAATAACACACACACACACACACACACACACACACACACACACACATCTCATGTGTAAGATTATTAAATGCTGTTTCTATCTGAGGAATGTTTCTACGTGTCTGTTGTTTACTTCAGTAGAAGCCTGTGAATAAATTCCGAGAGTCGAGTGCAAAAGTTTGCACGCCCTTAATACACCCTGATATACACTACATTGCCAAAAGTTTTAGGACACTTGTCCAAATCATTGAGTTCAGGTGTTGTTTTTCAGGGGTTGGGCTTGGCCCCTTAGTTCCAGTGAAAGGAACTCTTAATGCTTCAGCATACCAAGACATTTTGGACAATTTCATGCTCTTTGTGGGAACAGTTTGGGGATGACCCCTTCCTATTCCAACATGACTGCACACCAGTGCACAAAGCAAGCTCCATAAAGACATGGATGAGTGAGTTTGGTGTGGAGGAACTTGACTGTCCTGCACAGAGTCCTGACCTCAACCCCATAGAACACCTTTGGGATGAATTAGAGCGCAGACTGCGAGCCAGGCCTTCTCGTCCAACATCAGTGCCTGACCTCACAAATGCGCTTCTAGAGGAACGGTCAAAAATTCCCATAAACACACTCCTAAACCTTGTGGAAAGCCTTCCCAGAAGAGTTGAAGCTGTTAAGTCCATATTAAATCCTACTGATTAAGAATGGGATGTAACTGAAGTTCATGTGCATGTAAAGGCAGACGTCCCAAAACTTTTGGCAATATAGTGTATGTGCATATTTATTATATAAAATATGAATTTATTATAATAAGTGTATTACTGATATTTGGCTACATTTTTTTTCATTAATAAATTAATTTAATAATTTTTAATAAACAACAATTTAAAATGTAATCGCATATGCGGAAGAGGGCGGATAGATAGAGATAATGCATGGCTTTGGATTGGGGAGGAAAACCAGGAGCAGCTTAAAATCCAGGAGGAGTTTAAAAAAGTCGGAAGAGCATGAAAACAAGGAGGAACATGGAAATCAGGAGGAACATGGAAACCAGGAGTAGCTTAAAAATCCAGGAGGATCATCAAAACCAGATGGATCACGAAAACCAGGAGCTTAAAAACTAGGAGAAACATGACAACCAGAAGGATCGTGAAAACTAGTTTTAAAAAAACAGGAGGAGCTTAAAGACTAGAAGCAAAATGAAAACCAGGAAGAGCTCAAAAAAACAGGAGGAACATGAAAACCAAGAAGAGCTTAAAATCAGGAGGAGCTTGAAATCCAGGAAAAACAGAAGGAGCATCAAAACCAGAAGGATCATGAAAGGAGGAGGAGCATGAAAGGAGGAGGAGCATTAAAACCAAGAAGGATTGTGAAAACCAGGAGAAACATGAAAACCAAGAAGAGCTTAAAAACCAGGAGGAACATGACAACCAAAGATAATGGAACAACACAAAAGGGGGCGTGGCTTTCAAAATATGTCAGCTAATCCTTTTTTTTATTCACTTTCAATCCAAAAATCGCAATTTTCTTCTCCACATAACCTGTTTTTGTTCATCTTTTAGCTCTGAATAAACATCTGTCTCATTTATCTGAGAGTTTGTCTGAAAAAAACAACATTAAAATCCATTAAAAATAGCATTTCCATCTCTTACATCAACAGATTTATTTCTAAAACTCCACACAATCAGGATCCCAGTAGCTCTTTTTCAGATTCACTTTCTCACTTTCTCCACGTTCTGTTGATGCTTCGTGTTTAGAACCATCAAAAAAACCCAAGAACAAAATTGTGAAGTTGTTTTTTCACTCTGTGGCCTGAAGGTAATGTAGATCCGAGCTACACGTCCTACATGTGACCTCTTGTGTAGGAGCGTGTGCAGGAACACCGCTGATGAAAAAGCAACAAATATTAAATGCAGAAAGTGAAATTTGATCAAAAGCACTTCCATCCTGATCTCCAGCTTTTAAGGTACAACCACACAGCCCAGTGTGTGTGTGTGTGTGTGTGTGTGTCTTCTCTGAAGGTATCTTTGATGATAACTCAAGATTCCTACATGATCTGATGACTTTCTCCGCCAAAAAAATGTGACACTAAAAAGTGGGGCACATTTATGAAACGTTCCACTAAATCCATCAATATCCCACTAACACCACTGACCCTTCATACCAGTTAAACTGGTGTTCTGTTCCAACAGCTGAATGGAAATGAATTTATGAAACATTTTTAAATCAGAATAAATAAATGAATGATTTAAAAAAATTAATTATAATAATAAAAAATAAATAAATAAAAAAAAAAATATAGCAAAAATTAAAAAGGAAAATAATAAACAACTGGAAGATGTAAAAAAAAAAAAAAAACAACTTTAGGTCTGACTGTAACAAACTGCCATAAATGCAACAAACAAACAAACAAACAAATAAACAAATAAATAAATAAATACTAAAAGAAAATAAGGAATGATTGGAAGAAAAAAAAAAACTTTACAGCTTTAGGTCTGCCTGTTACAAACTGCCCTTTAATAAATAAATAAATGAATAAATAAATAAATAAATGAATAATTAACAAATAAAAAAGGAAAATAAAAAAGGAAAATAAAAAACAACTGGAAGATGTAAAAAAAAAACTTTACAGCTTTAGGTCTGACTGATACAAACTACCATGAATGCAATAAAGAAACAAACAAACAAACAAACAAACAAACAAACAAACAAATAAACATTCAGGAAATAAGGATTGACTGGAAGACATAAAAAAAAAAAACTTTACAACTTTAGGTCTAACTGTAACAAACTGTCCTTGAGTAAATGTAATAAATAAATAAATAAATAAATAAATAAATAAATAAATAATTAATTAATTAATAAATTAATAAATTAATAAATTAATTTAATAATAAATAATGGAAAAATATTACAGGAAAATAATGAACAACTGGAAGACATCAAAAAAACTTTACAGCTTTAGGTCTGACTGTTACAAACTGTCTTTTTATAAATGTAATAAACAAACAAACAAACAAATAAATAAATAAATATCAAGAAAACGTCACACATTGTCGCTCTGTTTATGTGGATTGACTGCCTGTGTCTGGTTTCTTAGCAGTATTTGTTGGTATTTCATGGCATGTACATTTAAGAGAGCGCTAAACACTCCAGAGAGTGCTCAAGAGAAAAAAGAGAGAACGAGAGCGAGAGAGAGAGAGAGAGAGAGAGAGAGAGAGAGAGAGAGAGAGAGAGAGAGAGAGAGAGAGAGAGAGAATTAACTGTGAGAGGTTGGGAATGACTCTGACTGTGTTGTGCATTTACACAGCGTAAAGCGTTCCCTTTGTACTCATTAAGAGAGGCACCTGCATCTCATCACAGCGAGCAGGCATGTGTGTGTGTGTGTGTGTGTGTGTGTGTGTGTGTGTGTGTGTGTGTGTGTGTATGTATCACCTCTCTGGGACCAAAAAATCCTGTTCACATGGCAACTTCCTCAGAAGGAATTTAATGTGATGTGAGCATTCAGTGTATTTCCCATCTGTGGAAAATCAGAGATGTAACTAATATATAGGGTGTGACAGTATGCTTTTTTTTTTTGCTTTGTTTAGAAGCCTGTGTGTGTGTGTGTGTGTGTGTGTGTGAGTGACGATCAGGTTAACTCCACTGGAGTATTGATTCATTTAGAATCAGTGCTAATGGATATTGATTCAAAACTAACTTTAGTGGTTACTCAAAACCTAATGCTACTAATGAAGCCTTTCCAAACTGGAGAGATATACAATATGTATTGCTCTGTGTGTGTGTGTGTGTGTGTGTGTGTGTGTGTGTGTGTGTGTGTGTGTGTGTGATTTTATTTGCAATGAGCAACAAAGTCGCCTTATAAACTTTATAGTTATATATTTGAATTGTTTAATTTTTAATTATTTTTCTTTTTTTGTTTTTAAATAATTTTATTTATTTTTAAATAATTAAATATCTTTTAAAAATAAATTATTTAATTATTTATTATTATTGTTTTATTTATTTATTTATTTATTTTCTATTCTTTGTACTGCTGTAAAGCTGCTTTGAGACAATGTCCATTGTTTAAAAAACAATATAAAATATATATACAAATAAATTAAATTGGAAACCTGAATATGAATACGAAAATAAAAAAATGGATGTACTTAGTATTTATTTATTTATTTATTTATTTTAGAAGGCTCGGCAGATTGATTCACGGTGGAGAATAGAGCCGTGCAGCGCAGTGAGACCCGGATCCTTTGGGACTCAACAAACAGTCGTCTAAGTGGGAGGTTTTCCTTTCATCCGGGCTCGAGTGAGCAGTCTGAGACGTTCACGCTATCCTTAAGAGATCACCAGGATGAATCCCAGAGACGCCACGGCCATCTGTGATCGGGAGTCGAGGCAGAACGCTTGGCTGTTTGATTTAAAAGGGAGTTCTGGCACACACTCTCTGGCCTGTCAATCAAAAATCAAAAGCCAATCACGAACGTCTGTGAGCTCTCGTAGGCGGAAGAGGGCACATTGATAGCGATAATGCATGGCTTTGGATTGGAGAGGAAACTGGAAAATCAGGAGGAGCTTGAAAAGCAAAAGGAACAAGAAAACCAAGAAGATCATCAAAACTATTGGAGCATGAAATCCAGGAGGAACATGAAAACCAAGAGGAGCTTACAAAACCAGTAGAAGCATGAAAACCAGGAGGAGCGTCAAAACCAGGAGGAGCTTGATCACCAGGAGAAACATGAAAACCAGGAGGAGCATCAAAACCAAGAGGAGCTTGATCACCAGGAGGAACATAAAATTAGTAGAAGCATGAAATCCAGGAGGAGTTTAAAAAAACAGGAGGAGCATCAAATCCAGGAGGAGCTTGAAAACCAGGAGGATCATGAAAAGCAAAAGGAACATGAAAAACAGGAGGAGCTTAAAAAAAAAACAGGAGCATCAAAACCAAGAGGAGCTTGAACACCAGGAGAAACATGAAAACCAGGAGGAGCATCAAAACCAAGAGGAGCTTGAAAACCAGGAGGATCATGAAAAGCAAAAGGAACATGAAAACCAGGAGGAGCTTAAAAAACAGGAGCATCAAAACCAAGAGGAGCTTGAACACCAGAAGGAACATAAAATTAGTAGAAGCATGAAATCCAGGAGGAGTTTAAAAAAACAGGAGGAGCATTAAATCCAGGAGGAGCTTGAAAACCAGGAGGATCATGAAAAGCAAAAGGAACATGAAAACTAGGAGGAGCTTAAAAAAACAGGAGCATCAAAACCAGGAGAAACATGAAAACTAGGAGGAGCATCAAAACCAAGAGGAGCTTGAACACCAGGAGAACATGAAAAGCAAAATGAGCATGAAAACCAAGAGGAGCATAAAAACTATGAGAACATGGAAACCAGGAGGAACATGAAAAACAGAAGGATCATGAACACCAGGAGGAGCTTGGAAAGCAAAAGGAACATGAAAACCAGGAGAAACATGACAACTAGGAGGAACATCAAAACCAAGAGGAACATGAACACCAGGAGGAGCATGAAAACCAAAAAGAGCATGAAAACCAGCAGGAGCATGAAATCCAGTAGGAGCTTGAACACCAGAAAGAAGATGAAATCCAGGAGGAGCTTAAAAAACCAGAAGGAACATGAACACCGAGGAGCATCAAAACCAGGAGGAGCTTGAACACCAGGAGGAGCATCAAAACCAGGAGGAGCTTGAACACCAGGAAGAGCATCAAAACCAGGAGGAACATGAAAACTGAGGAGCATCAAAACCAGGAGGAGCTTGAACACCAGGAGGAACATGAACACCATGAGGAGCTTGAACACCAGGAGGAACATGAACACCAGGAGGAGCTTAAAAAGCCAGAAGAAGCATCAAAACCAGGAGGAACATGAACACTAAGGAGCATCAAAACCAGGAGGAGCTTGAACACCAGGAGGAACATGAACACCAGGAGGAGCTTGAACACCAGGAGGAACATGAACACCAGGAGGAGCTTAAAAAGCCAGAAGAAGCATCAAAACCAGGAGGAACATGAACACTAAGGAGCATCAAAACCAGGAGGAGCTTGAACACCAGGAGGAACATGAACACCAGGAGGAGCTTAAAAAGCCAGAAGTAGCATCAAAACCAGGAGGAGCATCGAAACCAAGAGGAACATGAACACCAGGAGGAGCTTTAACACCAGGAGGAACATGAAAAGCGAAAAGAGCATGAAATCCAGGAGGATCTTGAACACCAGGAAGAAGATGAAATCGAAGAGGAGCTTAAAAACCAGGAGGAACATGAATTCCAGGAGGAGTTTAAAAACCAAAAGAAGCATCAAAACCAGGAGGATCATCAAAACCGAGAGGAACATGAAAACCAGAAGGAGCTTGAACACCAGGAAGAAGATGAAATCCAAGAGGAGCTTAAAAAACCAGGAGGAACATGAACACCAGGAGGAACATGAACACCAGGAGGAGCTTGAACACCAGGAGGAACATGAACACCAGGAGGAACATGAAAACCAGAAGGAGCTTGAACACCAGGAAGAAGATGAAATCCAAGAGGAGCTTAAAAAACCAGGAAGAGCTTGAACACCAGGAGGAACATGAAAAGCAAAAAGACCCTGAAAACCAGCAGTGGCATGAAATCCAGGAGGAGCATCAAAACCAGGAGGATTACACTCAGGAATCGAACCCTCAACACTAGAGATGCAGGCTTCTAGGAAGATCTACAAAAATGATTTTATCCCAATATATCACATATAATTCTCTGTTCCACCAGAAACGTGTTCACAGGACGTTAAAACCCTGCATGAAACCCTCTCTTCTAATGAACTACATAATGAAATGTAAATAATGGCAAAATTCCAACATCTCCAGCAGGATCCACTTCACACACATGCAGGTGTTTCATCCTCCAAAACTGCACGAGTGGGCCATTTCGTTCTTGGTTTTTTTTTTATTTTTAAAACCACTTTCGGATGTAAAATTTAAGCACATTCAGAGGAAAAGCTGCAAGTTCTCCATCCTGGGAAAATCTTTAAAAAAGAGAGACCTATGAGGGAAAGACTGGACATTCTGGACTGGACAGAGTGGACGCAAGTCGGACATTACGGTTCCTTGGATGTAGCTCAACATCAGCTGTGTAACTATAAACGAATAAAAAGTATGATGTCATTCTTTTACGCATAAGACTTGAAAAAAAGGAGAAGAACAGGAAGAACCGGTGTCTTTTCGTTCTAAAACCTGGAAAATACCATAGCAACCACCTAGAAGCTCCCTAGCAACCCCTCGAGGATTGCGGTTGAAGAAGAACCGCTCGACGATGAAACAGTTCATCTCCCGTCCCTCGCTACGCCTCTGATTGGATCGCTTTTTTGATGTTTTAAAAAGATCTCCATAAAAAAGTTCAATCCTTCCACTTTTCCTAAAACGAAACGGAAAAAGGAAATGATACATATTTCCTGCCAATTTTCTCTCCCGGTTCTTTTTCAGTTTGCTCACATTACCGGACACCACAGGCCCAGCTGCCCGCAGAGAAAACAAAGCAAATCGAGCACAAAATGTGGTTTTCCTGACAATCACAACTCGCCACGGGAGCACCAGCAGCTCTCCGGCCGCACAAACACCACGGCACCACCACTGGGCCTGAACACACCGAGCGGCTTCACAACTCACTTACTACACACACGGTGTTCGCTACCGAGGTCACTTCCTGTCAAAAAGGGAATGGATGTCAACTCAGACGGAAAAAAATCATAAACTTTCCTTTCCACTGGCAGCTCTGACTTTTTTTTGGAGTTTTGTAAATCTATTGTCTAGTTTGAGGCAAAATCTAGCGCCTAACCTCCTGCTAATTTCTTTAGCAATTTCTTTATTGTTTGTCTTAGCCCCGCCCATCTCCGCCGCATTTCCTCCTTAGCTCTCTGCAACCTTTCCGTCAGTTTTGTTGAAACTTTCTCTTGGCCGCACCTCCTGATCTCTAAAGCTACACCTGACTACGCCCACTCAGATTTGGACCCACCTCTTTGTTTCTGTAGAGCTCCGCCCCTTCAATTCTCCAGAGCCGTATGTTTGGACACAATAGTTCATAATAGACACAACATAAGTGTTACAATAGTAACATACAAAAGTGTGAGAAATTTCTACAAATTTAAAAAAGTAAGAGTTGTAGTTGTTTTTCTTTTGTTTTTATTTTCTGGCTCTGCCCCCTCACTTCTCTCATATTCATGCAAAATGTTGCCAGTGATGTCATGAGAAACACACATATGAGAAAAATGTTAACCCTACACATGACCCCACCCCTCAACCTGGCCCCACCCCCTGCTCTCTAAAACTGTCTGCCAGTCCCCACCCCTTCAACTCTCCGTTCAACTGGACCCATCTCATCCCAAGAGTTGTCTGGAGCTCTGCCACATGAGTCCTCAATCCCACTACACACACACACACACACACACACACACACACACACACACACACACACACACACACACACACACACACACACAAAAAAAACACACACACAGAGCCATTTGACTGTATGATCAATATTTTTGTGTTAAAGAAAATTGAGGTAGAGAAGAGATACAAAAACTGAGACTGTGTGTGTGTGTGTGTGTGTGTGTGTGGTACAATTTTCCTGTTCGGCTCACATGCTGATATCCCATCATCTTGGGGAGAATGCTCTCACTAAGACCTATCACTGCTGTGCAGTGAGTGTGTGTGTGTGTGTGTGTGTGTGTGTGTGTGTGTGTGTGTCCATGTGCTCTCTGGAGGAGAAACACAGCTTGCTGATGATGGTCAATCTCCCTCAGCTTTGGCAAGACTAGCGTTTGTAATCTAAGCACACACAGACACACACACACACACACACACACATGAAGGGGTGGCCAGATTACCACTGAGTGATTGTAAGTTTTGGGTAGATGAGTAAATGAATGAATAGGAACCATCAAATCAAATCAAATCAAATCAAACAATACAATAGAAATACACACAGTGATAACGGGGCCAATCACCGGGGTTTGGTCAGAGGTGTGGGGAAAGTTAAAGCCTGGCTGATGATCAGAACGTTTCGGAGAAATATATGAAATAAAGAGAGCGTTTCAGAACAAGAGCAAGAAGATGTTAGCTGTCCCTCAAACATGACAGCTGAGAGTAAACACTGTCGTACTGTCTGGTCAAATCAAATGATGACCACTTGACTATAGGCTTCCAAGAAGATTGCAGAGAAGCACATCATCTAATGGGAAAGATACTGAAAGAATAAAATAAAATAAAATAAAATAAAATAAAATAAAATAAAATAAAATAAAATAAAATAAATAGATATGTTTAAAAGCATGATTCTTGAGAACTGAAATTTACACAGAACATTTATATGATTTTTCTCCAAAATTAATTTTTAACTAAGGTTTGATCATTCATTCATTCATTCATTGTCTACCGCTTATCCGATCTATTCTCGGGTCACGGGGAGCCTGTGCCTATCTCAGGCGTCATTGGGCATCAAGGCAGGATACACCCTGGACGGAGTGCCAACCCATCGCAGGGTACACAAACTCGCTCATTCACTCACGCAATCACACACTACGGACAATTTAGAGATGCCAATCAACCTACCATGCATGTCTTTGGACCGGGGGAGGAAACCGGAGTACCCGGAGGAAACCCCCGAGGCACGGGGAGAACATGCAAACTCCACACACACACGGCGGAGGCGGGAATCTAACCCTGGGATTAGATGTGAGGTGGGTGTGAGGCAAACGTGCTAACCACTAAGCCACCGTGCCCACCAAGGTTTGATCAAATAAAGATAAATAAATAAATATCTAAAATAAATAAATGAATATTTGAAAACACAATTATTGAAAATATAAATTTACACAGAACATTTATATGATTCTTCTCCAACCTGAATATTTAACTAAGGTTTGTTCGAAAAAAGAAAATGAATGAATGAATGAATGAATGAATGAATAAATAAATAAATAAATAAATAAATAAATAAATAAATCTGAAAGCACGATTATTTTAAATTTACACAGAACATTTATATGATGCTTCTCCAAAAGTTTTATTTTAAAATAAATCAATAATAAATAAATAAATAAATAAATAAATAAATAAATAAATAAATAAAAAAATTTTTGAAAAAACATTTTATTTGAAAATTATACAAACTGTTCTCCATCTAAAAGTAGCTATACAGGTAATGCGCTGCTGCTGCTAAACCTTCTGCTACTGAACATCAATCAACACCTTCTGACCAATCAGACTGGAGAATTCACCAGCGCTGTTTAACCAGTAAAAAAAAAACACTCCTGTTTTCTTTTCTGTTTATCAGCCCAAAACCGTAGCACAGAAAACAGGCGAATAAAAAGAGCTGAAAAAGAAGAATATTAATAAAATTAACAAGGTTCCTGAACAGGTTCCTCTGCACATGTTCATCTTAAACTGAGAGACAAATCCAGATGTCTTACTATGAAAGACGACAAAACCAAACCGTGCAACAAATGGCCTCGGTTGTTAATTGCATATATTAATTACACAGTGCACGCAATGGCAAACTAGAAACACTGCGACATCTGGTGTGTTAGCTGATTAGCTGATTAGCTGTTAGCTTACTGACCTGCATCAGTGATGCATGTCCTTTCACTTTAATTACATGAACATGGGTAGGACGCCAAACGAGATGGTATTCTGATTATGCGTATGACCGCAGCCAAAGATTGATTACATGTTTACATTCAAAGACAAACAAAGCCAGCGTTTGTAATTAGAAAATTGCAAGATGGGATGGAAAGAAGAGGGTCAGTAAGGTAAGAGTGCTGTGAGAGTTAAGGAAGGATAAGAATAATCATTATAGTGAGGAATTGAACACACTCAGGGCGGCGTTGGTGGCCCGGTGGTCGAGGTCCTGTGTTGCTAATGAAATCTGAGTCACTGCTAAGCTTCTGAGCAAAGACCCTTAACCCTTAATTACTCTGCTTAAAGATTGGATTGGATCGGATTCGTCCTCGATTGTAAGTTAAGTTGAATTAAAGCACGAGCCATGTGATTAAATGTAAATGGTTCTCAGCGACAAGAAGATACAGAAAGCACAGAAATAGACTAAAGAACCAATATTTAAAATATTACTTAGACTGGAGGTGAACTGTTAGAACAATAAACACACTTAGAAAGCACGTGGAAGGAAAGTACAAAACACGAGAGAGAGAGAGAGAGAGAGAGAGAGAGAGAGAGAGAGAGAGTGCGTGGTTTGATTAAAGGTCATATCTCCAAAAAAAAAGAAAGAAATACCTCCTCTGGAGTAGCTCCACAGAGAGAGAGAGAGAGAGGGAGAGAGAGAGAGAGAGAGAGAGAGAGAGAGAGAGAGAGAGAGAGAGAGAGAGAGACAGTTAGTGAGAGAAAGAGAGGGGCGCTTGTAAAAGAGAGAGAGAGAGAGAGAGAGAGAGAGAGAGACATACAGGTAGTGAGATAAAGAGAGGGGGTGTGTGAAAGAGAGAGAGAGAGAGAGAGAGAGAGAGAGAGAGAGAGAGAGAGAGAGAGAGAGAGAGACATACAGGTAGTGAGATAAAGAGAGGGGGGCGTGTGAAAGAGAGAGAGAGAGAGAGAGAGAGAGAGACAGATACATACAGATAGTGAGAGAGAGAGACAGAAAGACAGACATACATGCTCAGATGGAGAAGAGAGAGAGAGAGAGAGAGAGAGAGAGAGAGAGAGAGAGAGAGAGAGAGAGACAAACAAACAGTGTATGAGACAAGGAGGGAGAAAGAGTAAGAGAGAGAGACTACATTTACATGACAATAGACAAAAATCACTGTATTTGTGATCTGTATCTGTTTAATGCTCTTAATATCCGGATCGGACACCAATCTAGATTGGACGTCACACACTCAGTGATATAAATATGGCACAATATGAATAAGTGTGACGGAGTCAGACTATAAAATTTCGTTTTCAGCTCTGTTGCTTGGGAATAAGATTTTGACTCGGCTCATTATGTGCAATGTGACTTATATGTAAGAGAAGCTATGTGCTGAGTGCAGGCAGGTGTGAATGTGTGAGTGTGTGAGTGTGTGTTTGTGTGTGTGTGTGTGTGTGTGTGTGTTTGTGTGTGTGTGTGTTTGTGCATTTTGAGTTGGCCCCACCTGTGTCGGCACCTGGGCTCTAATTAACACCGCCAAGCTGTCACTCATCTCACCTGTCAATCAGCGGTGTGTACATATCGCCTTCCCAAAGGACGTCGTCTCACTAATAAGCTCCATTCACACCTCATTATGCCTTAATGAAGGATTTAACACACTTAATGGCGCCGCACAATGCCCAAGCTGCCTTTAACTCGGACGGATAAACCCAAACTGGGGAAAAATTTACTCACACAAACATAAGATGGCACCAGGGCTCACATTTCTTCCTCTTTTTCCCTTGTTTGCTCGTTTTATTATTTCACTTCTTCAGTTAACGAAGGCGGAGAGGAGCGTTGTTTGCATATTGCTCTCATTAGCTTTAATCATTATGTTTGTAAGAAAAGAAGAAAAAACACGTCAGTATTGTAAACAGATGCTTTTAAAGATATTACTTATTTTATTTTTTTCTTATGGATCTCTGTGAGCCTTATATCCATTGTAGTGAACATTTTCTTGTTCTTCTTCAGCCACTCAAGTTTACTTTATGAGGATTATTTGTTTATTTATTCAATCAATATTATTTATTTCATCATTATTATTATAATTATTCATCCAGCCGTCTTTCCAGGAGAGGAGAGAACGAAAACTCCTCCCCAAAGTGCCTGAATGACTACCGCCCTGTAGCACTCACAGAAATGCCTCTGCCCCACACTGGACCCACACCAATTTGCCTACCGCAGCAATAGGAGCACAGAGGATGCAGTCTCCACAATGCTGGGCTCTGTACTCACACATTTGGACAACAACAATACACACACATGCGTGCTGTTTGTTGACTTCAGCTCCACCTTTAACACTGTCATTCCCTCTAAGTTAACCACTAAACTTGGAGATCTTGGCATCAATACCTCCCTCTGCAATTGGAGCATGGACTTTCTGACCAACAGACCCTAGCATGAAAGGTCAGGCCACATCTGCTCCACCACCATAACGCTCAACACCGGCGTACCACAGGTCTGTGTGCTGAGCTCGTTCCTGTACTCCCTCTTCACCCACGACTGCAGGCCTGTGTATGGATCCAACTCCATCATCAAGTTTGCTGACGACACCACGGTGATCGACCTCTGCAGTGACAACAATGAGACAGTCTACAGGGCGTAGGTGCAACACTTGGTCGCATGGTGTGCTGACAATAACCTGCTCCTTAACACCAGCAAGACAAAGAGGGAGAAAGGAAGAATGCACGACCCCATCCACATCAATGGAATGGCTGTCGAACGTGTATCCAGCTTCAAGTTTCTGGGTACCCACATCTCAGAGGACCTGTCCTGGACCACCAATACCTCCAGTCTGGCTCAAGAGCACCTTTTTTCCTAAACACACTGAAGAAGAACCACCTGTCTTCAACCATCCTGGTGAATTTCTACCGCTGCACGATTGACAGCACCCTTGACCAACTGCATCACAGTCTGGTATGGGAACTGCTCAGTCGCCGCCCTACAAGGCACTACAACGGGAGGTAAAAACCGCCCAACGCATCATAGGAACCCCACTTCCTGCAATTGAGGACATCCAAAAGCAGCGCTGTCTACGCCGGGCTCACAGCATTCTTAAAGACTCTTCCCACCCTCTGCCCATAGCCTTTTCAAACTTCTACCCTCATTTTTTTCTTCTTTTGTCTCCTTACTGAACTCTGTCCCCCGTTGAACCCCTATGCCCTTCCCTCACCTCAACACACTCCTCATCCCTCTTTATGGTTGACTGTATTTACTTCATCTAGCCATGTCACTTCTATGTAGGCAATGCATCTAGCACACATTCACAAAACTGTAAATAACTGTTTATAGCCCCAGCCTATACATCATCTGCACGTTCCATCTGTATTGTATGCACATGGCACCTAATATCCTGTATATATGCTCATAGCACATATGTATATTGTCCATTTTACTCTGTAAGTTTATAGCACACACATCTATATATCATGTTGATAATACTGTATATAGACAACTGTAATGATCTCCATAGTACTGCTCCTGTCTGTACATAATTACTTATCTGTACGTATTAGATTATCTATACTACTGTATATAAAGCACTTGCTGCTCATCGCACTTCTGGTTAGATGCTAAACTGCAATTCGTTGCCCTGTACAATGTGTAATGACAATGAAGTTGAATCTTATCTAATCTAATCTAAAAGCCCCAAAAAACCCCCCCCCCCATGATTGCTTAACATCACTGTGATTGACAGGAGAGAAAGAATAAGCTCCACCCACCTCATGATTGGTTAGCATCACTGTAATTAACAGGAGAGAAATCATAAGCCCCGCCCACCCCATGATTGGTTATTCATCATTGTGATTGACAGATTGAGAGAATGAATAAGCCTGGCCTACCGAGCACCATTCAAAACTTCCACAAATTTGAGCTTGCCATTTTTAGGAACTTTTCTCTCGGCTTCACCTTAAAACTTGTGACTTTTGTCTTTTGTTCACATTATTACTTTAAACAGAACCACATTTGGCATGCAGAACCTTGACCTTGGGTTTAATGTGAATGAAATACAAATATAAAGCGTAAAAGCAATTCCACCCTGACTATAACCCGGAAAAAATCGATCATTTTCTCTTTTGTTTTTGTTTTGTATTTGTGTTGTGTTTGTGTTTATTAGTAAACCAACCTTGAGTGAGCGACCCAGAGACTGACACTGTCGGAATTCCAGAGAGCCACCGTGTTCCTTTGAGTACTGCCATTAACCCTCACCTGCTTTAGCTCTGAGCTTGGATTCAATTCATTCTCACTCATTTCCATAAATAAATTCTACACCATGGTCCTCAGGCTGCAATATTTCATCTCACTGTATATATGTGTACACTCAGATGCTTATTTATTAGTTACTTCAAACTGGAATACTCAATAAACCGGCAGCTACTGCATTATTCAGAACTGATGAGTTTTCATGATTTATTTAAATTCGTCAGTACTTTAAATACACTTCTCTTCGGCTAGAAGAAGCAGATCTGCGTTATAGCTTTTCCCAGCGAACCTGTTCGATCACTGTCATCCCGGCTGAAACGATACGTGAATGATGGCTGTTCTGATGCACCAGAGACTTTCCTATATATCACACAAACTAAAATCTAACTCCATGTTAGAAACCCAGAAGCGTAAACAGTGTCGCTGTAAATTGACAATGATCTCAGGAGAGCTCTCTCAGGCTCGGATGCTTGAATTTTTTATTTCATTTATTTATTTTTTTAAGACATCCATCTAAACTGAGACCAAACTCTATACTGTATATAAAGGCAGCTCCATGATTATTGGCACCTTTTATTAAAATAAGGAACATGCATTAAAAAACAGTTACTACATACTAAAAAGTATTTAATTCCAAATGTTTTTAAAAATGTAAGATACTGAGATCATAAAAAAAAAAAAATCACAGATGACTATTAAATATAATAATAACAATAATAATAATAATGATGATTGATGATGATGATGATTACTATTATCATCATCATCATCATCATCATTCTTATTATTATTATTATTATTACTATTATTATTATTGTTATTATTATTATTATTGTTATTATTATTATTATTGTTATTATAAACGTTACATTTCTTTGAAGGTCTATAAGAATTTTCAAACATGTGATTGCAATTTAAAAAATAAAAAATCTTTAAATGGCAACTTCAAACTTTAAACAAGCAAACTAATAAATACATTATAAATATATAAATAATAAATAATGATAATAAATATAATAATAAATAATTATTAAATAGCAGCTTCAAACATACATTGTTTCATTTAAAAACAAAATTAATTTAGAATTTATTGAGGATATATTGGATATACACCTACTGTCATGAAGTGCTTCGAGTGACTGGTTCTGGCACACCTCAAGAAATGCCTCCGCCTCACACTGGGCCCGCACCAATTTGCCTACAGCAGCAATAGGAGCACAGAGGATGCAGTCTCCACAATGCTGGGCTCTGTACTCACACATTTGGACAACAACAATACACACGCACACCTGCTGTTTGTTGACTTCAGCTCCACCTTTAACACTGTCATTCCCTCTAAGTTAACCACTAAACTTGGAGATCTTGGCATCAATACCTCCCTCCGCAATTGGATCATGGACTTTCTGACCAACAGACCACAGCATGTTATGTCAGGCCACATCTGCTCCACCACCATCACACTCAACACCTGCGTACCACAGGTCTGTATTCTGAGCCCGTTCCTCTATTCCCTTTTCACCCACGACTGCAGGCCTCTGTATGGATCCAACTCCATCATCAAGCTTGCAGATGACACCACGGTGATCGGCCTCATGTGTTACAACAATGAGACAGTCTACAGGGCGTAGGTGCAAAACTTGGTCGCATGGTGTGCTGACAATAACCTGCTCCTAAACACCAGCAAGAGAAAGGAAGAACACACAACCCCATCCACGTCAATGGAATGGCTGTCGAGCGTGTATCCAGCATCAAGTTTCTGGGGACCCACATCTCAGAGGACCTGTCCTGGACCACCAATACCTCCAGTCTGGTCAAAAAGGCTCACCAGCACCTTTTTTTCCTAAACACACTGAAGAAGAACCACCTGTCTTCAACCATCCTGGTGAACTTCTATCACAGTCTGGTATGGGAACTGCTCAGTCGCCGACCACAAGGCACTACAACCGGAGGTAAAAACCGCCCAACGCATCATAGGAACCCCACTTCCTGCAATTGAGGACATCCATTAGAAGCGCTGTCTACGCCGGGCTCACAGCATTCTTAAAGACTCTTCCCATCCTCTGCCCATAGCCTTTTCAAACTACCCTCCAGAAGGTGATTCAGGAACCTCCGGACCAAAACCAGCAGACTAAGGAACAGCTTTTTTCCCACAGCTGTCTCCTTACTGAACTCTGTCCCCCGTTGAACCCCTATGCCCTTCCCTCACCACAACACACTCCTCATCCCTCTTTATGGTTGACTGTATTACTTCATCTAGCCATGTCACTTCTACGTAAGCAATGCATCTAGCATACATTCACATACTGTAAATAACTGTTTATAGCCCCAGCCTATACATCATCTGCACGTTCCATCTGTATTGTATGCACATGGCACCTAATATCCTGTATATTGTCCATATTACATAGCACACACATCTATATATCATGTTGATAATACTGTATATATCCACCTGTAATTATCCCCATAATACTGCTCCTGTCTGGACATCTGCCCTTATCTATACATATTGTATTATCTATACATAATCCATAGTATTCTGTATGTCATGTCCATAGCACATACATCTGTATATCATGTTGATAATACTGTATATACACAACTGTAATGATCACCATAGTACATAATCTGTACATAAGTCCTTATCTGTACATATTAGATAATCTACACTACTGTATATAAAGCTGCTCATTGCACTTCTGGTTAGATGCTAAACTGCAATTCGTTGCCTTGTACTTGTACATGTGTAATGACAAAAATTGAATCTAATCTAATCTAATCTAATCTATATTTTCTTTAAATTCATAATTCAATTGTGACAAATGTTTATTTTATACACTCATTTTCTCGCAGTTATTTTTGTAGGGTGCCAATAATTTTAGAGCTGACTGTGTGAATGTTATATAAGTAAACTAACAGCATGTCCAGGCAGGTAACAATAGACCAAGCAAAGAAGTGCAGGACACAATATTTCAAAACCTAACACAATACAAGCTCTTATAAAAAATATTGAAATAACTATAAAAAAAAAAAAATAAAAACTGTTTGCGTTTGTGTTATAATCTGAAATCAGATGAGCAAAAAGGAACGAAAAAAAAATCCAATAAATACTACAAATATCAGTAATTTAAAAATATAGAGAAGCATTTGGGAAACAAAAATATTGGTACCCCCTACATTAAAAATAATTATATTAACAATTGTGTTTTTTAATTAATTATTGTGTCTTATATTTTACAATAAAACTAAAAAAAAATATTATTGGCACATTACAGGAAGATCCTGAGTGCTGCTTCATTCACCTATTTTACCACGTTATATTCACATTTTTCAATTTTCATATCTCAGTTTTAATACAATACCAAACAAAAGCTATAAAAGAAAATAAATAGATAGATAGATAGATAGATAAAAAAAACAGATAGACAGATAGATAGATAGATAGATAGATAGATAGATAGATAGATAGATAGATAGATAGATAGATAAATAAATATATAAATAAATTTAAAAAAGCAGTTTTCAGTTCTATGCTTGAAGCGAACAACAAGAAGCGAGAGAAAACATTCAAGTTTGACTCGTCTCTGACCCGAGTGCTGCGGCAAATTCCTGCTGTAAAATCCCTCACGAGCAAAACCACCAGCTTAAATATCGATAAGCCTTTTTCTTCCTCCACACTCGAAGGTAAGCGTCTATTGCTGCACGGAGCGGGAGGAATTATGCGATCCATTCCAGCAGTGCACAGATACCACATAGCAACTGGCCCCGCTGCAGCAGGCAGATAAGCATCAGATTGCTTTGTGCAAGGGCAAATTCAATGACACATTTTCGGGAGCGATACCACATGTAAGAATGTGCACTTTACGTTTTATTACGCTCCGAGATGCTGAGCGTGGCTTTGATTTGCCAGTAGAGACCTTGTGCATGCTGTTGTTTTTTCCCCCCGCACAATAATGTCCTAATTTTTTCCTCATTATAATGTAATTAAGCACAAAATAGAGGAAAAACGACAGAAATAAACCTGTAAATAATTCCTAAGGTGCCGTGGCACTAAACACTCATCAGTGTCGAGTGTTATTAGCCATGAATTCTGCTCTAGAGGCTATATGGAGAGCTGTTATGAGCGTATAATGAGGTAGAATATGAATGAGTATTATTTTTTATTCAGAGTATTATTTTTAGACAGCTAAAT
Organism: Hemibagrus guttatus; assembly: GCA_033459395.1. Taxonomy (NCBI): domain Eukaryota; kingdom Metazoa; phylum Chordata; class Actinopteri; order Siluriformes; family Bagridae; genus Hemibagrus; species Hemibagrus guttatus. The sequence goes on along the minus strand of JAUCMX010000009.1, from coordinate 2,544,746 downwards.
GTAACTTTTAACATCGAAATTAAGCTCATTTTTCTGGACAATTTTATCTGACCATAATATATCATGCTGATTTTTGTTTTTGTTTGTTTGTTTGTTTGTTTGTTTTGGGCTGTAAATACAGTCAGAACACTAAAGACTGTCATTTCAGGCTAATATTAAATACACATGACTCTCACACTGTTTGTTTTCTCTTCCTGGTTTTGTCTCCGCCCCTTCTTTTGTCATTGGTTGCATTTTTAATTTCATTTTTAATACACTTAAAAAAATATATAGACAAAATACCTAGCGTGAAACAAAAATATAAAAAATAAATAGTTTTTAGCCTTTATGAATCAATATT
>JAUCMX010000009.1:2516906-2539406 GCA_033459395.1 Hemibagrus guttatus | reverse complement strand
ATCTACAGATATATTTTAATTTAGTCACACATGCACCATTATATTTATAAAATAAATAACTCAGTAAGAAATAAAATAAAACAATAATTATAATAATAATAATTTAAAAAAGTATATTATTATTATTTTTATTATTATTATTATTATTAGTGGTAGTAGTAGTAGTAGTAGTAATATTTATTTATTTATTTATTTATTTATTTATTTATTTATTAGCTGTTGCTCCCTTAAAGCTTAAATACAGTATACTACAATTCTACTTTTTTTTCCCTATCACTTAGTAACAATCACTCAATCATCCAAAAGAACCCTTGAAAAACCCGAGCTCCAAATTATCAGTCATTATTTGCTTCTTAATTTATGAACCTTGCCAGCATTTTGCCTGTAGCACTGGGTCTACGTGCTCCACTCTGAGGGTGAACCTCTCAGGGACTTTAAATGGTTCATTAAGACTCCAGTAGGATGAATAAAGGCTCTGAGCATCCTTAAATGTTTCAGAACCAGTTCTGATAAGAACACACAACTTACTGGGAAGAAAAATTACATATAGTACTTTAGTGTGTGTGAGGATGTGATTATCGGGGACATACAGTACTATGACACGTCACGTACCAAGAGAAAAGACTGTTGCTTAGTTACACACACCGTCACTGTAAACACACTCATTCTCTTCAGATTTCATCTTTTTTTCTGCATTCATTATTCCGTACATTCTGTCCCACAATCCCTCTGTAATCCCACACATCACTGTTAGTTCATCTCCCGAGTCGTGCGTTCATCACGTGACACATCTGTGGCGTGAAACAGAAATTATCAGTTCATCTCACGAGATTTCGGGCCCGAGTCGTTCGTTCATTCGTTCATTCGTTCATCACGTGACCACTACCTTACAGTCAATAATACTTATTGCAATATAATAATATATGTGCAATGAATATTTTCTGTTTAATAAGTTTTATAGTTTTGTCTTATTCTAAATATAATCAAAGTTTGCGTAAGTAGATGTGCCGAGGTAACTGGCTATTAACACGTAACACTGTAATTATATTCTGCGGAAATGAACGAATTGACTTGAAATAAGATTAGTTCATTATGATGAACAAGATTCGAAGATCCGAGTCGGTTCAAAGATCCGAACTTCCCATGACTAGTGAGCTCGTCTCTCTTTACTGCCACGATCATTATTTATACCACAGAATTGAACTCACCATTCCCTTGCCTTATTTTCACACATTCTAAAAACACTGAAAACGCATCACGCTCGTCTGCCATGTTTACAGGTTGAAATTGGTGAAGCGAACAGTTATGAAACACCTTACTTGGAAAACATGTGTATCTGTGGCAAAACGTCACACTTCTACTGGAAATAGTAGCACATCCAGGTACCTCTGGGATACTTATTTCAACATACATCGATTTGGGACACCTTGGGTACTATTTAGGGCGGATAGTAGAAGCATTGGGATAGGTCTCCTGGTGGACTGACGACAGGATCCCGCGCTCTCATTGCCCGGCCTAGGTTCGATTCCCGGGCAGGACGCCAACCCAGCCACTGAAGAGTTAACTCTCAGTGCCGGTCCCAAGCCCGGATGAAAAAATGTGAGGGTTGCGACAGGAAGGGCATCTGGGGTAAAACCTCTGTCAAATCATACGGATCAAATAATCCGCTAAAAACAGCAGACCCTGTCATTGCACAGGACAAATGCTAGAATAAAAAAAAAAGTAGGCAAATTGGGACACAGCACCACTGTTATAAAGTTCCATAAGGTTTTCCCGAAATGTATGACCAAATAATTCTTAATTTTTCCAAAAATTCTTCATTAGGCTGGATATTAGAGCTAGGTTCCACATATCGTTCTTGAGCCTAGATTTATTCATTCATTCATTGTCTACCGCTTATCCGATCTACTGTCGGGTCACGGGGAGCCTGTGCCTATCTCAGGCGTCATTGGGCATCAAGGCAGGATACACCCTGGACGGAGTGCCAACCCATCACAGGGCACACACACACTCTCATTCACTCACACAATCACACACTACGGACAATTTAGAGATGCCAATCAACCTACCATGCATGTCTTTGGACTGGGGGAGGAAACCGGAGTACCCGGAGGAAACCCCCGAGGCACGGGGAGAACATGCAAACTCCACACACACACACGGTGGAGGCGGGAATCAAACCCCCAACCCTGGAGGTGTGAAGCAAACATGCTAACCACTAAGCCACCGTGCCCCCAGAGCCTAGATTTAATCTAGTTTTAATCTTGACTTGAAGTCTAGATTATGTTCAAGACCGAGACACAGCAAATAAATATCTCATTCATTAATTCAGTGCACTTTATCCAGATACCAGGATCGAACCGAGCCCCCCGGATGTCCAGCCCGTAATTAATTACAGAATTACGCCTCGTTATTTTCTCTAAAACCACAGGTCTTTTGAGATCTCGCTCTCATCCTGTTTTTCAGATCTGCAGTAAAACACTCTGAGAGGTTATTCAGCTATCGAACGAAATAACTGCTTGTTAGATTCAGACTGGATAGATCTGACACGTATCCGACTCCTGAAACCATTGTTACATCCCTTAGGCTCAAAAAGAGAGCCATTGCTAACGTTTTAGCTGTTATTGTATTGTCAGGTGAATAACTTTCGAAAATAAAACATCGGCTCAGAAGACGGCCTTTGGGCAACAGAACAAACGGTATAACAAGAGAGCTGAAATCTACAGAGAATAGGGGTACATTTCAAATTTATATCTTGAATTTAAAGCTGGTTTGGAGTTAAAAGCGCTACACAAATAAAATAAAATATCATTTATTTGAGCCGCTTCCTTGCTAACTATGACGTTGAGATAATAAAACTTTAGTTCTTTAAGTAAAATCTACAGTGGGGCAAAAAAGTATTTAGTCAGCCACCATTTGTGCAAGTTCTCCCACTTAAAAAGATGAGAGAGGCCTGTAATTTTCATCATAGGTACACTTCAACTATGAGAGACAGAATGAGAAAAAAAAATTCAGAAAATCACATTGTCTGATTTTTAAAGAATTTATTTGCAAATTATGGTGGAAAATAAGTATTTGGTCACCTACAAAAAAGCAATATTTCTGGCTCTCAGACCTGTAATTTCTTCTTTAAGAGGCTCCTCTGTCCTCCACTCGTTACCTGTATTAATGGCACCTGTTTGAACTCGTTATCAGTATAAAAGACACCTGTCCACAACCTCAAACAGTCAGACTCCAAACTCCACTATGGCCAAGACCAAAGAGCTGTCAAAGGACACCAGAAACAAAATTGTAGACCTGCACCAGGCTGGGAAGACTGAATCTACAATAGGTAAGCAGCTTGGTGTGAAGAAATCAACTGTGGGAGCAATTATTAGAAAATGGAAGACATACAAGAGCACTGATAATCTCCCTCGATCTGGGGCTCCACGCAAGATCTCACCCCGTGGGGTCAAAATGATCACAAGAACGGTGAGCAAAAATCCCAGAACCACACGGGGGGACCTAGTGAATGACCTGCAGAGAGCTGGGACCAAAGTAACAAAGGCTACCATCAGTAACACACTACGCCGCCAGGGACTCAAATCCTGCAGTGCCAGACGTGTCCCCCTGCTTAAGCCAGTACATGTCCGGGCCCGTCTGAAGTTTGCTAGAGAGCATTTGGATGATCCAGAAGAGGATTGGGAGAATGTCATATGGTCAGATGAAACCAAAATAGAGCTTTTTGGTAAAAACTCAACTTGTCGTGTTTGGAAGAGAAAGAATGCTGAGTTGCATCCAAAGAACACCATACCTACTGTGAAGCATGGGGGTGGAAACATCATGCTTTGGGGCTGTTTTTCTGCAAAGGGACCAGGACGACTGATCCGTGTAAAGGAAAGAATGAATGGGGCCATGTATCGTGAGATTTTGAGTAAAAACCTCCTTCCATCAGCAAGGGCATTGAAGATGAAACGTGGCTGGGTCTTTCAGCATGACAATGATCCCAAACACACCGCCCGGGCAACGAAGGAGTGGCTTCGTAAGAAGCATTTCAAGGTCCTGGAGTGGACTAGCCAGTCTCCAGATCTCAACCCCATAGAAAATCTTTGGAGGGAGTTGAAAATCCGTGTTGCCCAGCGACAGCCCCAAAACATCACTGCTCTAGAGGAGATCTGCATGGAGGAATGGGCCAAACTACCAGCAACAGTGTGTAAAAACCTTGTGGCGACTTACAGAAAACGTTTGACCTCTGTCATTGCCAACAAAGGGTATATAACAAAGTACTGAGATGAACTTTTGTTATTGACCAAATACTTATTTTCCACCATAACTTGCAAATAAATTCTTTAAAAATCAGACAATGTGATTTTCTGGATTTTTTTTTCTCATTCTGTCTCTCATAGTTGAAGTGTACCTATGATGAAAATTACAGGCCGCTCTCATCTTTTTAAGTGGGAGAACTTGCACAATTGGTGGCTGACTAAATAGTTTTTTGACCCACTGTAAATATCTTGTCTTATCTCTTGTGTACTTTTTCCATTTTGACTTTTTGACCCCTAGCCTTCTTCACTTTGATCGATTACAGGCATGCTAATCAGACGTATCTCCTTCAGGGAAGCTTCCTGCGATGTTTTCCTCGTTGCCCATTAGCGCTTTTAGGATCTGCTGCTTGGGCATCCAGGTAATCGTCTGTCTGTCTGTCTATTCGTCTGTCTCGAGTGTCTCGTAGCTATGCCTGTGATAAGTCGGGAGCTTAGTGCTTTTATCTCATCACTCTAAAGCCCTCTATAAGCGCTCTGAATGACAGACTTACCATTCATGTTTCATTCTAATGGCGAGATGCACTGTGTGGAGATCGGTAATTATGGATGAAAGAAAGTCAGGTTTGCTTGAGCGGAAACGGCTACAGAAATTAAAAATCTCTTACAGGTTATTGTGGCCTGACGGCAATTGTGTGTGTGTGTGTGTGTGTGTGTGTGTGTGTGTGTGTGTGTTTTATGACAAGTAGTGCTTCATAGCCATATTTTCCCAGGTCAACTATTAAATATGAATGCCTCTATTAAAGTGTAATAGCATTATTTTGAGAAAACGTCCTTTGCACATTAATAGAGTTTTATGGAAGCGCATTAGAAAACGTCAAAGAGATGGAAATGTGTGTGTGTGTGTGTGTGTGTGTGTGTGTGTGTGCTGTGTGTGTGTGTGTGTGTGTGTCTTTGTGTGTGAGTGTTTATAAGATTTGCCTGTTCTACTGGAACTAGTGAAGATTCTTCATATTACTAACTAGCACAAGTCTGATTTTGGGGAATCCTGAGGCTAGCTTACTATTTGAAATTTCTTTTCTTTTCCTTCCAACCAGATAGATAAACTCCCATTTTAACAAAATATTTCAACCCACGCCACGCCGCATCACTCTTTCTCCGCTGTTTCGTCACCTTTCCCGTGCCATTTCGCCTTAAAGCCGTCTTCGGGGCTGCTGCTTTACTCTGTTACGTGCGACTAGCGAGAAGTTTGCTAGACGATCCCTCAGAGGGACGAAGAACAGAGTCGGCGTATCGGCTTGTTGATGTAAATTTAAAGAAAGAAGAACTCCAGTGCCTTCCGGCTCCTGAGCTTCATCTCTGTTCTGAGTGTGATCCCAGCCAGCAATGCTAACTCTCTCCGGTCGCTAAAGTTTTCAGATTATAATGAGGGAGACAAACATCAGACATGCTGCTGGAATTTAAATCCAACTGAAGCGTGATAGAGAATCGATGGGAAAGCTCATGATCTAGTGCACTGGAAGTGAAGTGTCGGATCATGCGTTTGTCATTTATCCTGCTAACTAGCATTGTGGAAATATGTTAGCATTAATGCTACTACTGCTACTACTACTACTACAGTCTCCTTTGTATTTTCTGATTATTTCAGTTTGAGTAGTTTGTGTATTTAAAACCTTATAAATTTTTTTGTCTGTTTTTTTGCAATACTATACTTTTTTATTTCACTTCCTGTTTGTTGCTGTCACGTCCGGCCGCCGCCGCCGCCCTATGCGGGGTTCGAACCCGGGCCTCCGTGGTGCCGCGTGCTCCAGCACGCCGTGAAAACGCAGACCCAAGTGCAGGATTCAGTGAAGCACTGTTTTTATTTACATGAACACGATACAGGGGAAAGACAAACATAACATGAGACTCCGTGGTACAATAAACTAAACTCACACACATCACCCCAAACCTAACATAACACCCACGGGACAGCGATACACAGAACATTGACCCACGCCACACATGCACACCAGGATCCCTTTTATAGGGAAACACAACAGGGTAATAAGGGACAGGTGACACAATCAGGATGGAGAACAATGGGCAGGAAATCACACAGACAAACAGGCTTCCAGGATTCTCCTGCCAGCGCCCTCCCCGGGCCTGGCAGGGAACTGTCCAGCTACTCCTGACAGCTACTCCACATTTTCAATTTTCAACATTTTGCCTTTACTTAAAACTGCAATTACTCAATCACTCGATCTCCGTCAAGCCACATCACATGACTTCCTGAAACTTCTACAAACATCACATAAAGTAAAATGCTTTTTTTAACCAAAATTGAGATTTTTTGATAATCACAAATATAAAAAATACTTTTATATTTTAGTAAAATAATATATTTATAGACTGCTTTCTAACCTTTTTTCATGATCTGACCAAGTGTTGTTATAGTTACAGATATAACCTTTAAATGATTCAGTTTCTCATTTTCAAACATAAACCCAAAATTCAAATGATTCGATCCTGAATGATTCGAAGTTTCATTTTCAAACATAAACCTAAAATCTAAATGATTCAAATCTAAATGATTCGAAGTCTCATTTTCAAACATAAACCTAAAATCTAAATGATTCAAATCTATATGATTCAAAGTCCCATTTTCAAACATAAACCTAAAATCTAAATGATTCAAATCTAAATGATTCGAAGTCTCATTTTCAAACATAAACCTAAAATCTAAATGATTGAAATCTATATGATTCAAAGTCCCATTTTCAAACATAAACCTAAAATATAAATGATTCAAATCTAAATGATTCGAAGTCTCCTTTTCAAACGTGAACTTTCCATTTCCTTGACTTATTTTCATACACTTCTCTAAAAAGAATGAAGACGCATCACACTCGTCTGCAATGTTAGCAAGTTGAAATTGGTGCAGCGAACCATTATGAAACATATTCCTTGGTGTGCATCTGTGGCCAAACTTCACACTTCTACTAGAAATAGTAGACCATCCAGGTACCTTTTGGATACTTATTTCAACATACACCAATTTGGGACACCTTGGATACTATTTAAGGCGAATAGTAGGCGAACTGGGACACAGCACAGTTGTTATGAAGTTCCATAAGGTTTCCCCGAAATGCACACCCAAATAATTTTTAATTTTTCGAAATATTCTACATTAGGCTGGATATTAGAGCTAGGTTCCACATACCATCCTTGAGCATAGATTTGATCACGATCTAATTTTCTAAATGATTCGAAGTCTCATTTTCAAACGTAAACCCAAAATCTAAATGATTCAAATCTAAATGATTCAAAGTCTCATTTTCAAATATAAAGCCCAAATTTGTGCATAATGTTGTTTTTGCTATCTCAACTGGAACTCAATCTATGTATATAAGTATAAAATCTCCCATGTGGAAGGTTTCCCAAGGTCTCCTCACAAACTTCAGACATGATGTAGACCAAAACCTCAGGATCACCATGGCCACCGTCTTTCTTCCTCCTTCACTCCATTCCTGAGCCCATTAAAACACATCCAGCCTGTTTTAGCTGCCACGTTTCTGCCTGTTTATCGTTCCATCAATTTACCTCCATCTACCTGACTAATGAGTGGAACGGAGAGAGCCGGGAACACAGAACAAATGGGGCAGCTTCATAATTAAGCTTTTGCTAGCGCATTAGGCTGTAGGCAGTGTTCTCCCTGCTCTCTGTGGCCGACTCGTTCGCTAATTTAGCACGATGTGTGAGCTTCTCACAGAGCTACAGTCCCTCTGGACATGCAGAAAAACACATCAGCAGGTGAAAGAGACAAAGAGTGCGCAACCCTGTGCATGGCCTTTAGTTTTTACACACATTTCATAAAGCAAAAGGGCATTTTTGCAGAGACGCTGGGGCATTTTTCTACGCCGGCTAGCCATTGTACTGTCCCACACATTTAATTCACGCCACCCCCGTCTCTCAGAGTGCACGGATGGATATCTCTGGGGATGTGCGGCGTGGAGAGAGGATAATAAAAGTCTATCTTTCAGCAGGGTTCGGATCCCGCAGGCGTTTTGTATTTGTAAACAAGAGGGACAGTGCTAGCACTGGCGTTATTCTAAAAGTCTGTCCTCTGGATTCTGGCTCGCCGTGATTAAATGCATGGCTCGCTGCCTTTTTGGAAAACTTTCTAAACAGACAGGGTGAATTTACTTCTATTATATCGATGGTCAAAAGCCTGATATGTAATGAAAGGAGAGAAAATTTTGTCTCTTAAAACGTATTGAAGCTCTGTGTGAGACTTTTTAGCAAGGCCAGAAGAACATACAGTATTGGAGATCCTCTGATGCGTGTCTACACATGTGCCAAGACCACTCCATGTCACTTCTATGCAAGTCCAGAATTCCCAGGGGCGGAGCTTTAGCATCTTCCCTATTGTCTTTCCTCTGGTACAAGCTCCAGACCTGCCCCATCTGCTATCCTGACTTTTTGTTTTTGCTTTCTGTCTTTGTCTGATGAAGATCAGGGTCTCAAATCGCTCTGGACCAGTCTGGTCAAATCTTTGGTTTTCTGCCAGTTGCCATGGTTTCCCTGGTAGAATCAGGCTAGAGTGATAGCCATACATCTATCTCATGTAATAGTTGATGCTTTAATTGAACTCAGCTTACACCTGAGACAGGATGCAACTGAGGATCTGAGGGTTCGGGGCCTTGCTCAAGGGTCCAATGGGGTAACTTGGTGTTTCTTTGATCTGAGCTCATGATTCTGAGACAATTCAGCCCAAGCAGCTGTGGGCAAATGGTTAAAGCTCTGAGTTGTTGATCAGAGGATCAGGGTTTGCCAAGATGCCTTGAGGCCCTTAACCCTCACTACTCCACAGGTCCTGTATCATGGCAGACCCTGCGTTCTGATCGCATCTTCCAAAGTTGGGATATGTGAAGAAAGACTTGCTGAAAAAGATTTCTACAGACTTCTTTTTTAGTCCAATGCATCAACTACTGAGATTGTTTCTCATACTTTGGAGAACTTTGGAAGCTACTGGATTACTCCATGGACTAAGGTAATCTCTGTAATGGTTACTGGAGTCAACAGTGAGATCTTGGAATCTCTCTCTCTCTCTCTCTCTCTCTCTCTCTCTCTCTTTCTATTTTGTGCTGTATCTTTCTCTCTGTCTCCTCATCGTGGCAATCACAACCCTAAACAAATATGGCCTTTCACTTGGTGCAGTGCAATAACTTCTGGAATTGATCCCCTGAAATAGCAGCCGTGTTAGCAGAAAAACTGTTGCCGTTTAAATTCAGCACGCAGCACCCACATTCATGCCTTGCCAGGTGTTGACTCAGAAATGCTCACGATGCTAATGTCTCCTTTCGTTGGGCGCCATGTGGAATATAAAACGTTGCGGTTAAGAGCGTGTTAACTTTCCTTCGCCAGCCATCCATCCATCCAGGGGACGCCGCACTGCTCAATGATTTCCCATCTGTCTTTTCATCCATCACTAATATACTGACAAGATCACTTAGGCAAATCGCGCACTGGCCCTCACTACCACGCGGAAGGTTCCGGCGCTCCATCACGGCACCATCCGATAACGGCACTTCGGACATTTTGTCATTGCAACGCCTGTTCGTCGATACAACACGCTAGGTCTGTCTGACTTGCCCTCTTACACACCATGTAGATTTCGTTTAGTGTCGGCTCGGTGTTATATGAATCGATATTTGCAGCAGACGATTAGCGTCTTTCCGGTAGAAGAATCTACCTTAATTACTGCTACTTTAATCACTACAGAAGCGCGAAAACTCTGAAATGAATTAGACCTCAGCAGGCCACCATCAAACCCGTTTCTGGAACCGCATTGTCTCACCAGACAAAGAGAAGTCTAAATTGGTAGCAGATTGGTAGACGGTTCACTGACTCTTGGTAAAGTTAAATTACAAGCCTCTCTTTGCGTTTTATTGCACTCTGTTTTTCACTCTGTTCATTTAAGACCTGGGTGAACAGATCGTCTGAGCGAATCGCCTTCCTCCCTCCCTCCATCCATCCCTCCTCCCAGTCCCACTCCATTCCCCATTTCTCTACTGGTGTGATTTACAATCATGCATCTTTAATCCATCCATGCATTTAATGAAATGCACCACAAAAGCTTCATCAATTTATATTAGCAGTTCACTCTGTTTTTTTCGAGTCTTCTCTTCTTCTCTCAGTCTTTTTTCGCCTAGCCAGAGCGCTACGTATGCTAACACACGTCAATGCGTGGTAAATAAACCGAGGTGTGAATACGAGGATGACGCTAGCAGCGCGTATTCGCTAATGTTTCTCTGCCAGACGGCTCCATGGTTAACGTCACACCAAGGCTATTTCTGTATGAAATCTTGCAGTTGTTATGAATTGCGATGGCACTAGAGTCGGACTAATATTGCACTTTAAATCACTTAAGTAGATCTGAGGGGAAAAAAAGTGCAAGAGGTTTATCGATCACTATAAGATGTCAAACAGTGAGTGCTAATCTTCGCTAGACTGCTTGAAGTGGCATTCTCAACTCAAGTCTGTTTTCTTCCTAAGCCAATTCAATACTGTGTGCAGCGGAAGGGTCAGTAGATAATAACACAACAGGACGCAAGGTGGCCTGATTAAACAGATCCATCTTCAGCAAAGTCAAAATCATTTACACTGACCTACACAAGACATTTATGACAATTAGCATAAATCTGCATTAATCATTTTAAAGGTAAATTCAAACAAGCTTCAGCTGCTGTGAAGGCTGCTTTTATTGAATGTAACTTATCTATCTATCTATCTATCTATCTATCTGTCTGTCTGTCTGTCTGTCTGTCTGTCTGACTGTCTATCTATCTATCTATCTATCTATCTATCTATCTATCTATCTATCTATCTATCTATCTATCTATCTATCTATCTATCTGTCTGTCTTTTTCTTGGTCTTTGTCTTCTGTTCATTCTTTCTGTAGTTCTCTCTTTCCAACATTCAATCACTCACAAACTCTATCTATCTACCTAAAGAGAGAGAGAGAGAGAGAGAGAGAGAGAGAGAGAGAGAGAGAGGATGATATTGATGGAGAGATATTCTTTATTTATTATTTATACAAATAAATAGTTACATTTTTTATTTAAAAAATTCCACACGTGTGAAATATTTCAAAATTTATACTAATTTTTTACTAAAACTAAAACTTATTTTTAAATATTTTTATATATTTGCTCTATCATCATTGCAGTCTTAAAATCTGTGATAAATGTAAATTCCAAACACCTTGATATTAATCATTTCTCCTTTTCTTTCTTTTTATTCCATTTGTGTGTTCTTTCTTCCATGTTACCTGTAATATCATCTGCAGCACACGTTTTCAACCCAGCCCTGCTTTATAAACTATTTATGTAGTGCTTATAAATGTGTTATAAATCCTCTAGGCACTTTTAAACAAAACGTTACCTAAAATTTCAAACTGAAATTGTATTTTTTTCCCTCTGACTCGACCGAGGCTCGAGGATCATCACCTGTGGGGATTATTCGCTTAGCTAAACATAAATACTTTATAGTAAATACGCTGGTGCGGTGGGATGTGCGGTTGCTGGAGAAGATTATGGTTTGATGACTGATAAAACATGCCGACTGAAGTGAGACGATGTTGGAGATGAGAGATAAAGAATGGCTTCAGAATCAATTTCACTGTTAAACATTAATGTGTGGAATTATCTCTGTGTAGATTAAACAAAAAAAATCCAACAGATGGCCACTTTGTTAGGAATGCTAACGAAGTGGCTTAATATCTTTTGTATATAGAAACAAAAGAACTGACGTGAGTTACCTTGACCTTCGTTTTGTTATTCTTTACTTTAGGAAGGAATTGAACATGATATAACACACTGATATAGAAAGAATGTGCATTATTATGTGTTTCAAGTCAAATAATCCAATAACAGACTGGTGTGATGAGTCCGAGTCACTGTTATCACACCAAAAGGTGATTATTTTCCTATAACTGTGTTTAAACATCTCACTCCAGATTTATTCCTCTGTCTTTCTTGTTCTTTTCTTCTCTGAGTGTCAGAGGCGGGTGTGTCCACGGGAACAAAAATCAGGCCTATATTCAATTCAATTTATTCGTATAGCACTTTTAACAATGGACCTTGTCTCAAAGCAGCTTTGCAGAAGTACAGAAACAAAAAAAAATGATAAAGTTTAATGTTAAGTTGCTAATTTATGTCTATTTTATCCCTAATGAGAAGCCTGAGGCGACGTTGGCAAGGAAAAACTCCCTGAGTTGATATGAGGAAGACACGCTGAGAGGAACCAGGCTCAGAAGGGAACCTCATCCTCATTTGAGTGACACTGGACACTAAATGAAGTAACTGTTGATAATGTGCTTTCTACAACAGCAGGTCTGTGTAGTTAATGAGTTCATTATAGACTTAGCATTAATTCCTTCCTGTTGAAAGTCAACGGCAGTTCAGATACGGTGTGATAGTCTCCAAGTGGTTCTATCCACAGCAGTCCCCTGGATCACAGACTGTCCACGCAGATCTATCCCCAGCAGCAGTGAGCACCATCAAGCTATGCAACTCCAACCAGGGGTAGAACATCTGGATGGATCAGGCAGGTCCAGAAAGAAGAATTGGTCACAGTGGGAACTCAGAACTGTTTTGTTCTAGAAATTCTATAACTTCTTTCTGACAGCTTCTTCTTCTTCTGTAATTTAGATAATGCTTTTCATAATAAACTCGCCAAACTGCCAGTGAACACGTCAACCACCATGTCTGTTTCTGCTGACGTCTTTTGTTTACCTTCAGATACACAAAATACACCAATAAGGCATAACATTATGACCACCTGCCTAACATTGTGCTGGTCTCCCTTTTCCGTCAAAACAGCCCTGACCCATCAGGCACTGTGTATTCTGACACCTTTCTATCAGAACCAGCATTAACTTCTTCAGCAAGCTGAGCAACAGTAGCTCGTCTGTTGGATCGGATCACACGGGTCAGCCTTCGCTCCCCACGTGTATCAGTGAGTCTTGGACATCCATGACCCTGTCGCCGCTTCACCATTGTTCCTTCCTTGGACCACTTTTGATAGATACTGACCCATAGCTGACCGGGAACATGCTTCTGTTGAACCACAATTCAAAAGCAATGTGTGATTTTCATTTGTCAATTTTCAGTACGTTTTTTATTTATTATTACTTTTCGAGTTATTTCAGTGACCATTGTGGGTTTTTCTTTTTTTAATGGAATGGTACCAAGAATTTTCTCCACGTTGTGTCCAGGTGTGCACAGGTGGGATAAGGATCGGGGCGGGGCAAAGGCAGGTGAGAACGCAGAACATAAACAAAAGCACATGGCACATGGCAGAACATAAACAAATCCAGCGAACTGTCCATGACACTGAGATCTTTCCACTGGATGTGTGTATTTGTGTTGATTCATTTACATTTCTGGTATTATGCTAGAACAACTTAGATTTTTTCTCATTTTTATACAACTGAGCAATTGAGGGTTGAAGTGCCTTGCTCAGGGGCCCAGCAGAAGCAGCTTGGTGGACATGGGATTCAAACTCACAACCTTCGGCACAATCAGTAGTCCAACACATTAAACACTAAGCTACCACATCCCCCATTCATTCTTCTTTCTTTAGAAGATGAAAAGCATCAGTGAGATCAGACTCTGATGTCTGGATGTTGAGGAGACTCCAGTTCCAGTTCATCCCAAAGGTGCACATGACATTAGACAGAACATAAACAAACCCAGGGAACTGTCCATGACACTGAAGACTGAAGCCTAGCAGTGGCAGTCCTGGTACTCGAGCTCACAACCTTCTGATCAGTAGTCCAACACCGTAACCACTAAGCTACAACATCCCCCAGTCACTTTTCTTTCATAACAAGATCAAGCGCATCAGTGAGATCAGACTCTAACGTCAGGATGTCGAGGAGACTCCAGTTCCAGTTCATCCCAAAGGTGTTCAGTGGGGTTGAGTCCGAGCCAGAGCCAGAGCCAGAGTCAGGGTTCCATGCAGGGGACTCAAGTTCTTCCATTTTCTCCAACCTGAACCTCCACACCATGTCTTCCTGGAGCTGCTTTGTGTTACACACAGGGGGTTAGTCAGGGATTAGTCATCGTCATGCTGGAATAAGGATTGAGAGTCCAGTGAAGGGAAATATGTAAATATGAAGAGAAATATGTATGTTTGTTTCCTTAGGAGTGATGGTAAAAGATACAACCCTTTCACACACACACACACACAGACACACACACACACACACACACACACACACACTGTCATGACTGCAGATTTATGTATCTGAAAGTGTCTGACCATGAACGGTCTCAGCTCATTATCACTCCATCAATCACACGCTAACACACTCCTACTGCTTTAGGCTGCATTTTGTGTTTGTGTTTGCGGAGAAGAAGAAGTGATATATTAATCCTGCTATTCTCTCTCTCTCTCTCTCTCTCTCTCTCTCTCTCGCTCTCTCTCTCTCTCTCTCTCTCTTCTCTCTCTCTCATTGACTAACCCAACTCCAACTCTTTGATTCATGTCTGTACATGTATACATATATTTTGCTCACACGTTACATATACGTCGATGATCTCAGTGTTCTTCTCACGCTCTCTGCATCTCATTAGCTGATTTTCTTCAGGAACAGAAAGCTTCAGCAGACGGCGAGTCCGTGTGTTCAGTGACGGACAGCAGATCGGCGGTAAATCACTCATGATGAGGAGCTTTTTCTGACAGTTTCAGCTGCAACAGTAAGGCAAGGCAGAAAGGCATTTTTTATTTTTGAACCACTTTTGTAGAATATGTTGTTGGATGTCTATATTGTACTTTTTAAAGCTCCATAAACGCCTTCGATCAATCTTATACACCGTAGACAGACACCGGTCGGATTTTCACTGATTCTAAAAAAACCCACATAAGAGTCAGGACAAAAGAAAATGAAGCTTTTAGTGGTTCTGTTTTGACCTACATGAGACGAACGATTCATAAAAAGAGTCAAAATCGTGGCTAAATTGACTCATCAATATATGTGTGTAGTGGTGGTCTGGAAAATTCTGGAAGAAACTCTTTAATTTTAGAGAACGTGAATACTTTTCACATTTAAAAAAAAACAACAAAATAAATTAATTAATTAATTTAAAAAAAAAAAGGCTGACAAAATGTCCGCTGCGGCGTTCCGTCACCATTAAAACAAAAAAAAAGAGCATCATCAAAAAGTGTACAGATTTTATACAGATTTGATGATGTGCAGAAATACGAAGAGAACAAAAACAAGTATTTTATTTTTGGACAAAGGTGTGTTCATTTTTTTTTTATTTTTTTTTATTTTCCCACAGTGATTTTTTTTTCCTCTCACGGATATTAGCATGAAGAGAGAAGATGACGAGGCTGGCGTTTAAATGCCGCTAGTGATTTTTACCTCAGGTGATGAAACCTAGACTAATTTCTGTCAGGATGAGGCTGAAAATCCAAATTCGAACCAGTCTTCAAATCAGCGGATTAAGAAAAAAAAATTTAGTTAAAGTTTTTACTTAAAAGTAAAAAAAAAACAAAAATCAATTTTCACTTGTAGAATTTTCCTCCAGATTGAGATTCAAGCAAAAGGCAAAATTATTCTGTTTCTTTTTTAAGAATATTTAGTAAAAATGCCGAGCGGAATGGTGCGTATTAATAAAAAGAAGCACTAAATTACTTTTTTTTTTTTCAAGAAAAAATTATTTATAAACATTTAATTTGTTCATTTTTTAATATAATTTATATTTTACATGAATCCATCTCACATCTAAATATATTATCCAGTAAGGTTAACTTACTTATTAATTAATTAACGTATTAATTAACGTGTTTTTAATAGAAATTACACCGTTTTATTTCTATTCGTCAAATTTGAATATGTAAATATTGATTTTGCATGCAGGCTTGTTTGAGGTTTCCAAAGAAAGGCAAAAAAGGAGAAATTATTGGCAGCTAATGTGTTCATTTCCGTCTCCAACACTGCAGAGGTGTAACTCTGCAATTGGCAGGAAGAGAAATCTATCGCTGTTGTTTAAAAGATACGCTAATTTATTCTCGCGCAGCTGAAACAGAGGTCATGGAGAACAAACTGCTGAAAAAAACAAAAAAAGAAAAAAACAAAGGGTAATGTTTTCAGCAGTGTTCAACAGAGACATCTGTTCTCGGCTGATAACAGATATTTAAAAGGGAAAAAAAAAGATAATTAGAAACAGCGATAAAGAGGATGAATATCTTCTCTGAGTTTTAACTCATTTAGTCACCGTCAACTTCACGCGTTATCAGATTTATAAATCTCTCATTGAAGTGAAATATTGTGATGTTTGAAGTGAGGAGATGTTTATGGAACTTCTCATTGATGGAAGGAGTCTCCAGTTTCAGCTATGTAAATCATTGATTCTTCTCCTTTCTGACCAAAATTCAACAGATTTATCAGATAATTTAATAACGATGATAAATTTATCTCTCTTTCCCAGAGGCCAAAAAAATGTTTCCTGTTGATGATGAACGTCTTTATCATGTCTCACTCCACAGTGGAGGTTAATATGAAGCTCATATGTAAGTAGACACTCAGGACTTTAAGAATTTGTAGTGTTTCAGAAGGATTTCTGTTTTTCTCTAGCCTGCTAGGAGTGATATTCAAAGTAAATGTTGATATCGAACCCATTTCTGCTCTCTGAGATGCTCCGAGTGCTTGTCCATCTAAAAAGCAGCTCAGATTTCATCTTCAACCAGTAAAATTCTGTGTAAGGTTATCCAACAGAGGGAAACACACACGTCTAAAACACACTGAAAGCTAACAGACTCGTTTTAGATCAGACTCACAGCCTGAACATCACTCAGCTCTTTACACTGAAAGAAAATTTCCCGCAAGTCCATTTCCTTTCCTCTGGTGGACTGGAATATCAGTGTGCTGGTGAAAAATGGGGGCACGGTGGATTGGTGGTTAGCATGATTGCCTCACGATGCGTGTGTGGAGTTTGCATGTTCTCCCCATGCCTCAGGGGTTTCCTCCGGGTACTCCGGTTTCCTCCCCCAGTCCAAAGATGTGCATTGTAGGTTGATTGGCATCTCTAAATTGTCTGTAGTGTGTGATTGCGTGAGTGAATGAGTGTGTGTGATGTGTGAGTGTGTGATTGGGTCCTGCGATAGACTGGCATCCTGTCCAGGGTGTACCCTGCCTTGTGCCTGTAGTGTCCTGGAATAGGCTCCAGGTTCCCTCTGACCCAGTAGTAGGATAAGCAGGTGTAGAAAATGGATGGATGGATGGATGGATGGATGGATGGTAAAAAATGGTTACGAAGATGCTAGCACCTCGTGATTAGCGATGTATTAATTCACTAGCAGCGCTATTAAATCCTCAGATACTGTAAGTAATCTAAATACCTAAGCGTGTAATAAAACTTTCCACTCTGTGTCATCTTAGAGTGGTGAAGCCACTTCATCATGTAGATGAACTAAAGCACCGAATTTGTGAGTTCCTGTTTTTTATTTTGGAGTGAAAGAAGCAAGCACAATAACGTAATGGTCAGCTCTGCTCCTGCCCGAGTACAGCACGAATCACATATGGTGGAAATGAAAAGGTCACAGGCTGTTACATGACTACAGGCTGTCTCTCTCTCTTTCTCTCACACACACTTATTCATTCTCTCTCTCTCACACACACACACACGCAAGCTGTCTTTTCTCACTCAACTCACCCCACATACCTTATCTCCTTCTGACTCACACACAGAAGCTGCACTAAAGCTCTGGCCTCGTTCCCGTCCTCTTAATAAGTGCCGCATCCACGCACACACTCATGTCCATTCCTTTCTCATTATGTCGGAGGCTTAAAACGCTGTCATGTGTGACCTTTCGCAAACTTCACCCCCCTCTTTCTCCCCTCCCGGCTCATGGCGGCTAAAATTAATGGACTTATCCTTCTGCCTTACGATGTGCAAACTCTCCCGGATTAATTAGAGTCTCGCCTTGCTTTAAACCGTTGCATCTCCGTACAGGAGATTCAGTGCCGGGTCACGGGAAACGTGCCTCGTAGCTGCTTTTAGTTATTGCTGTTCAACAGGGATGATTCAGATCTCCGCAGGATGCTCAGAGATAACTGAGTGAGAAGAGAGGAAAAACCCACAATACTTGGTTTTGCATCCCGTGGAGCTCGAAGGCAAAGTGTCAGACTTACAGGAAGTGTGAGGAATGGATACTTAATGCCAAGTTGAATCGCATTATGGGTCGCCATCTTGGGTCAAGCCAAATGTCAACAGACCTGATATGTATGTATATGTATTACGCTAAAAATGAGTTAGCGCTCAGAAATACAGCAGTCCTCGATTTTTTTTCATCCAATAAAAAAACAGCCAAACATATTGAATCTGCAATGATTGACAGAAAGTGCTTTGAACATGTTGATATTAACTGACACCTGGAAGCTCCTCCTTCTGCCTGAATCTCACATTAATTATAAAAATAACAAAAAAAAATTTAAATAATTTTTAAATTATTTTTTGTTCTAATTTATATATTTTTTTAAATAATTATTTTTTTTACATTTACTAAAAAAGGATTATTTGTTATATACTAATGCTATTGAAAATAAATAAATAAATAAATAAATAAATAAATAAATAAATAAATAAATAAATAAATAATATTTGGAAAATGCATTCATCTATCTAAAGTATTATTTTAATTTAAAACTAATTTAAATAGGAATGATCATTAGGAAGTGATTTAAAACATTAGTTAACAAATAATAAAAGTAATAAACAAATACTTACATTTTCTTTGGTTTTATATGGACATTAGGTGGTAATTTAACACTAATATATTTAATTAGACTTTAACTCTGTATCTTTTATATAAAAAGATAATATTTGGAAAATGTTTTTGTCTTGAACGAATAATGCAGAGGTCATATTATAAAATTATGAGAAAAGGTGTGCTAAAAAAAATCGAAGGTGCCAAACAATATCTGAAAAAAATATTTTTTTGTTCAAAATTATACCAATCTTTTAGATTTGATTTAATAATAAAAAAAAAACATTTTCATAGATTATTTGTTATATACTAATGCCATTAAAAAATAAAATTCAATAAATAAACAAACAAAAGCAAACAAACAAATAAAAAAAAATAAACAAACAAACAAACAAATAAATAAATAAATAAATAAATAAATAAAAATTGTAATTAATCTCAGCTTATTTAATGTAATTTCTATTCTAGACAAAGATACCAATGTTACAATCCATGATTAAACATCTAAAAGAACTTAAAAATATTTTTTGTTCGTTCTTACTCTAAACACACAAGATATTCCCCGAGTTGCTGCAGCAGTGCTAGTTTAAGTTTACAATAATTCATTCAATAACTCATTTCCTGTTAAATTTCTACTTAAACCCAATCTGAATTGTGAAGAAGGAATAAATGATGGAGTTGAAATACAAAGAAAGATCCAGCAGAGGCACATTTTGTACTGTTCCACACTTTCAGCACCGATTTCTCACAGATTCTCTTCTTTATTACCCGACACAGTGGAACACTCCGAAACAGCTGATTGGCTGATCTTACAGATTTCAAGTTAGAGAAGAAAAAAAAGAGTGACTTTTAGTTTTAAATAAGCTGTAAATTGGATAGAGAGGACCGAAAAGGACCAAAAGAGGATTGTCACCAATCAGTGAGGAATCTCTCTAAACCTGAAGAAAGAAACGTATAAAAGGAAAAGGAAAGTTTGATATATCTGCTTCTCTTTAAAAGGATTAACTGTAAAGTAACACATTACAAACACGGTGTTTTTAAAATATAATATGTGTTAGTTTGTGTAAAATAGACCTGTTATATGAAGACGTTGTGAACCTGAGCTTCTTGACAATTTTATTTAGTTATGCAAAATAGATTAGGCAGCTGATTTATTCTTATTAATTATTTGTTAAATTGTATAGCAGGAAAAAAAGCACAAGATGTTAGCAGCAGATCCTTTAAGTCCTTTAAGTTGCGAGGTGGGGCCTCCATGGATCAGACTTGTTTGTCCAGCACATCCCACGGATGCTGGATTGAATTGAGATCTGGGGAATTTGGAGGCCAAGTCAACACCTCAAACTGGTTGTTGTGGTCATCAAACCATTCCTGAACCATTTTTGCTTTGTGTCACGGTCCATTATCCTGCTGAAAGAGGTCACAGCCATCAGGGAATACTGTTTCCATGAAAGAGTGTACATGCTCTGCAACAATGCTTAGGTAGGTGCTACGAGTCAAAGTAACATCCACGTGGATGGCAGGATCCAAGGTTTCCCAGCAGAACATGCCCAAAGCATGACACTGCCTCCACCGGCTCGCCTTCTTCCCATAGTGCATCCTGGTGCCATGTGTTCCCCAGGTGAGAGACACACACACACCCGGCCATCCGCATGATGTAAAAGAAAACGTGATTCATCAAACCAGGCCACCTTCTTCCATTGCTCCGTGGTCCACTTCTGATGCTCATGTGCCCATTTTTGGCACTTTCAGTGGTGCACAGGGGTCAGCATGAGCACTTTGACTGGTCTGCGGCTTTCAGCCCCATACACAACTGTGTGCCAGGTGCCATGATATATGTATATACATATATATATATATATATATATATATATATATACAGATCAGGCATAACATTGTGAGCAGTGCCAGGTGAAGTGAATAACACTGTTGATCTCCTCATCATGGCACCTGTTAGTGGGTGGGATAAGTAAGGATTTGAGCAAGTTTGAGTTTTGAGTTTCCAAACTCGAATTTAAGCTAGAATTTATTGTGAATTCAAATAATGTGAAATATATATTATTTTATTTTATTTTATTTTATTTATTTTTACACAGAGCAGTAAAAAATGGCATCAAAATGATTTAGTATTACCTATGACAGGATTACAAAAACAAATTTGTTTATTAAATCTATTTCTAGACATATTTCACTCTTCCAGTTCAGCTTGTTCTATTGGCAGATACGTTTGCGTATTTTAAGAATTAATTTCTAGAAAAAAGGAATATTGCTTGCTAATAGAAATAAGAGAATGCAAAGCTTAAAAACAATAACAGCGTGCCCATAAATTGGCTTTTAATAATCTTATAGTTGGTTTGTTTTAATCTTCTAAAAAGAAATCGTTGATAAATTTGACTAGAATTAACATATTATCGCTTGAAGATGTCATTTTATTATCCAGATGTTTGTATCACATGAGGCTATAATTAAAGAATGACACATTATATGTTTTATTATTTGCGTTTATGAGATATTTATTTATTTATTTATTTATTTATTTATTTATTTATTTATCTCACACCCAGGCAATGAAAACGTTGTTTTGTTATACTGTATACTTTGAAATGGCTAAAATTACAAAAAATACTCTCTGAGCAATGCTCTTTTAAAGTTTAGAGAGTATTTTTTGTAATTCTAGCCATTTCAAAGTATACAGTATAACAAAACAACGTTTTCATGCGTGTTCAAGGCTCAGTGGTAGGTTTCTCACCTATCATGCAGAAGGCCCGAGTTCAATTCCCAGCCAATGCCCAAACCCCAGCCACTGGACGCAGTGCCGGTCCCAAACCCGGAAAAATTGCAGGGTTGCATCAGGAAGGACATCCAGCGCCAAACCTGTGCCAAGTTGTTGTGCGGACCAGTTGGTCCACTGTGGTGACCCCGAACAGGGAGCAGCCGAAAGCAACTTCTTACTCTCTAAACTTTAAAGCCTAATAAACAGATGCTCTCTCATCAGGTGCTCCTTTTTCCTGTGTCAAGGTTAATAATAAAAAAGAACAGAAATGCAACTTCACGTTACGGAGAAAGCGCAAATCGTAAACGTGTAAGCCCTAACGGTTTAACTGACTATTACAAAGCACTGGAACTGGAGACTCCTTCCCTCAACGCAAAGCCAGCTTCAGTGATTATATTTTTCTTTTTTCTTTGTTGATTAATAACATGTAAAGTGAAAGTGAAAAAATCTGTTGTTAATGTAGAAAGAATCATGTATTAAATAGTTTGTCACACTAAACTTTTGAGCGGTAATGATAAATAAAAATGAATCAACATTTTCTGCTGTTTATTCATTTAATCCCTTCATCAATAGAAAAAATAAACAAACAAACAAACAAACAAACAAACAAACAAACAAATAAATAAATAAATAAATAAATAAATAAACAAACAAACAAACAAATAAATAAATAAATAAACGAATAAATAAATAAATAAATAAATAAATAAATAAATAAATAAATAAAT
>JAUCMX010000009.1:2506906-2511906 GCA_033459395.1 Hemibagrus guttatus | reverse complement strand
CAGAATATGCATGAATGTCAAGAAAATGGGCAGGCAATCCATCATCAGGACGCCAACATGCTGTAATGAAAAGACACCAGAAACACGAGACATGCGAGAATTTTCAAAGAAATGGTGCAAAGTGATAAAATAAGGATGATAATAATAAAGAGGCGTGGCCAGGAGAGCTTCACAGTAGGTACAGCTAGGTTTTATTAGATCAACCTACTGCACTGAGCTCTTGTAGGTGTTCAGTTACATAAACTGAGTTCAAACCATACCACAGACCTTGTAGAACTATTTAATTTAATCTAATTTAATTTAATTTAATTTAATTTACTTTAATTTACTTTAATTTCATTTCATTTCATTTCATTTCATTTTATTTCATTACAGCAACTATAATTTTGTTATTGAAGTTTTTTATTTGTTATGTATACTTAGATAACACAACCAATTAATCAATCAGTTAATTAATTAATTAGTTGCAATTTGGAAGAATTTGAAAGGAATAACATGTAACACTATGGAAATTTTTTTCTTTTATTTTTTTTCCCTTAATCCTTGATAATTATAATTCTTGTAATGTAGCTTTTAATTTATTCATTTATTTATTTCATTGTAATTTGAAAGGATTTGAAAATAATAACTTATTGTGACATTATGGATTTTGTTTTCCTTTTTCTTTTTTTCTTCAACCTTGTTAATTATAATCCCTTTAATGTCGCTTTTCCTTAATTAATTAAATAATTAATTATTTGTCATTTGAAAGAATTTGAAAGGAATAACATGTGGTGACATTATACAATTTTTTTTCTTTTTCTTTCTTTTCCTAATCTTTGGCAATTATAAAGTTTTTAATGTAGCATTTTATTTATTTATTTATTTATTTATTTATCTATTTATTTATTTATTTATTTGTTTATTTATTTATTTATTTATTTATTTGTTTGTTTGTTTGTTTGTTTGTTTATTTATTTGTTTGTTTGTTCGTTTGTTTTCAATTTTTAATTAATTAAATAATATATTTTTTTTTGTTTGTTTTTTGTTTATTGTCTCTTTGAAAAAACTAATTTAAAAAAATAATAATTAAATACACAACACATTCACAGACCATAGTAATAAATCCACTGACAGGTGACGTGAATATCGCTGACTATCTCATTACAATGGCACTGTTAAAGGGTGGGGTTCATTAGGCAGCACGTCAACAGTCAGTCCTCGAAGGTGATCAGCTGGAAGCAGGAAAGATCCATTGAAACATACAGTGGAAGCATTTTGGACCTGATTGACTTTAACAAGGTCTGAATTGTGTTGTTTAGATGTTCCTGATGTCCAGGGGTTAGTACCTACCAAAAGTGATCCAAAAAAGGACAACCAGTGAACCAGGGACAGGATGATGGATGCCCAAGACTCACTGATGCACATGGGTAGAACGTTAGGTTCTGGTCCAAATCCATGGCAGAACTCAGAACTATAGCACAAAACCCTGATAAAGTGAATGTTGGATCTGATAGAAAGGTGTCGGATCACACAGTTCATCACATCTTGCTGCATATGGCGCTGTGTAGCTGCAGACCGGTCAGTATGTCCATGCACCAAAGAAAGCTCCTACAACGGCAGTACAGCATGAGCATCAGAACTGGACCGTGGAGCAGTGGAAGATGTTCTGCTCTGATGAATTGTCTTTTAAAGCATGTGGAGATACTATATGTGGAGAAGAGAAGTAATGTTCTGAGCAATGTTCTGCTGGAAAAACTTGCGTCTTGGAAACCTTGCTCTCCAAATTCTCCTGATCTCAATCCGAGCCTCTGTGGGATGTGCTGGACAAACAAGTCTGATCCACGGAGGTCTCACCTTGCAACTTAAAGGACTTAAAGGATCTGTTGCTAAAGTCTTGGTGCAGGATACTACATACCTTCAGGGGTCTCGTAAGTGGAGTCCAGCATGAGGTGGACCTGCAGCATATTTTAATGTTATAGCTGAGTGGTCTATACATTTTTACAAAATCGCATTGATGTAATTGCTCTGTTAATAATATAATTACGAGTGTGATAATGTAATTAAGCAAAATTGTGTGTGTGTGTGTGTGTGTGTGTGTGTGTGTGTGTGTGTGTGTGTGTGTGTGTGTGTGTTTGTGTGTGTGTGATAGCCTCGAGGCGATCTGAAATACTGTAACACTATAGACCTACATAGTCACTGATACATGAGATGCAGTTTGCTCTCTATTAACCTCCCCCTCCCTCCCTCCCTCCCCCCCTCCCTCCATACACACACACACACACACACACACACACACACAAATCCACTGCCATTCCTGCTAAAATGGTTGCTGGAATGTCAATCATGTCCTTAATGGTGATAAATTCCTGCAGTGTCTGGGATGGGGCAGCATTGGAGAATCGATTGTTTCACTGAAGGACATCATTCTGGCGGTTAACCTCTCGAGATTCTCATACACATACACACACACACACACACACACACACACACGCATGCACACAAACACAAGGTTGAACAAATCAGCAGAACAAAAGGAGTAATCTAGGAACATCTGTACACCTTTATGCTTTAATAATTGACTGCAGTAATCGATGAATATTTATGAATATGCAAATTGCTGATGAATTCTGGATCCTGATTGGTTGGTTAGAAGGTTATTCATTTTTTATTTGCTATAATGGCAGTTCTGACAAGTGCAATGCGGATTCAGATCTGCAGAGGCGACATTTTAGGAAAGGAGATGTTTATTCAACTAATGAGAGAGAGAGAGAGACACTGGCAAGAACTAACTTGTCTTTCAGACATTGTAGCTCTAAATGGGTAAAAAGTACACATAATAATATAAAAGAAAGGATTCTTAATTTCAACACTTTGAGCATTTAACATCAAAAGTAAATTACAAATCAATCATTTTCCCATAACAGCATTTAGGATTTGTTGCAAAATGTCCTCTAGTAACCTTTTTTTGTGACATCACAACCTGAGCTCACATGTAGCCCCGCCTTCAACTCAGATTCGCTGAAAAATTCAAGATATTTTAATAAATGTAAACAACATACAATAAAAATCTATTGTCCAGCAGATAAACATTATTTTACAACTTAAAAAAGAAATTTATGCAGAAAAAAAAAGAAGAAGTTTCTAGTAAAGTCATTCCCTTTGTTATTCCACACAGCCCCAGCTCAGGAGCAAGGCTTTTCTCCGCCTGGTTGGAAAAATAACAAACGTCCTCCTAAAAGTCACCCTAAACACTCAATGGTGTGTGAAGGTGTGTGTTAACAGAGCTCAGAGCCACGGAGTGTCCTTATTTCCACAGAACACACACACACACATACTCGTGCACAGGGTACGATCTTTGTGGCTAACTGCCCTTTATGCGCCCCAGGCTTCACATTACACTCTAGCGGAGCAGTGAAAAGGCAAACCTCCA
This sequence comes from Hemibagrus guttatus, assembly GCA_033459395.1. Taxonomy (NCBI): domain Eukaryota; kingdom Metazoa; phylum Chordata; class Actinopteri; order Siluriformes; family Bagridae; genus Hemibagrus; species Hemibagrus guttatus. The sequence goes on along the minus strand of JAUCMX010000009.1, from coordinate 2,508,494 downwards.
TAAAAGCTAATGAGTGATGGAACGGCTCGGTAAGAAGAAGAAGAAAAAAAAAATCCTGGCTGTCTCTCACTCTCTCTCTCTCTCTCTCTCTCTCTCTCTCTCTCTCTCTCTCTCTCTCTCTCTCTCCAGGTACAAACCACAAGCCATCACCCTAAGTGAGCTTTTATGACGGCACTTAACTCAGCCATTTCTGCCAGCGTTAAGTAAATTTCAACCACGCTGTTATTGTACGTGGGCCAGACGTTAGCATCGCTTTCCCACCTAGCTGATTAGATGTGACATGAGGTGTCTGCAGGAGGGATTTTCATTAAGGCAGCCCCAAAAAAAGGTCTTTATAAAAGATGTAGAGCTAAATCAGCACAGCTGAGACATGACATATTGGAAGATAAAGCTACCAAATGGATTCTAGACACAGTTATTATTATTATTTTAATACTACACGTGATACTACTGTACTCCAGTTTTTAACTGGAACAAAAAAAAAAAAAAAATTATCCTTATTTTTCTGCACAATTTGTTCACCTGCAATTTTTTACCCACCAGCCAACTCTCATCTGTCACACTGACTGCAAACATGTGCTCCATCCTAGCTATCTGAAGCTATCTGAAGCTCCTGATTGGCTAGTGTCACTGTGATTGACAGGGGAGATAAATTAAGCCCCACCCACACTTTTTGCTTTCTTGGAATCCTAAGGTTGTTACATCTTTTTCTTTTTTTTCTTCTCATTTTTATAAATGCTTTTATAGAATTATAACATTATTTAGTTTCATTATTTCATTAAATTATTGAATACATTTAAGAAATATATTTTTTTACAATTAAAGCATCTGGAGCAGTACAGGCAGTGTAGAAAAAAATCTAGAATTATAGAATTCTAACTATTTAATTTCATTATTTCATTAAATTATTTAATACATTTTTAATATTATTATCATTACAAATAAAGCATCAGGAGAAGTATAGGCAGTGTAGAAAATAAATAAATAAATAATTAAATAAAAAATTAATTAAAAAAAAAGATTTTTTCTATTAGACACCCATGTAGCTGCATCCTGAATTTTTTATTTATTTATTTTTTATTCTATTTGAAAGGTAGCTATTAAGGAACATTTCATTTTCTCCTCTCCTGATGGGACTTTATCACTTTTTATTTACTGTAACAACCGAGTGGATATTTCATCAAGTTTTTTACTCAATTTGAAGAGCAGCAATTCTTTAGAGCACTTTCTGCTTATTTTCTCCATTGTAACTGCCAACCTAGAGGGCATTTTATCACATTACATCACTTTTTTTTAAGTGAAGGGCAGGACATTAGGCCACATCTTCACATTTCCTCAGCTGTAAGGACACTTCCTATAGCAATTGATCACACTTTGTCTCGGGTAAGGAGAGCCTAGCAGGCACTTTATCACATTTCCTTGCATGCAGTCCTCATAGGGGCATTTGATCAGACTTTTATGTGCCATAGAGACAACCTAGAGGGCATTTTATCACGTTTTCTTGCTCACAACAGCACCTCAAGGGGCACTTCATCATGGTTTTGCACTTGAAGGCCAGCCATTAGGGCACTTCTTCATGTTTTCTCAA
>JAUCMX010000009.1:2471906-2499406 GCA_033459395.1 Hemibagrus guttatus | reverse complement strand
AAAGAGCAGAAAGGTAAAGACAGGATGGAAAAGGTAGAAAGAAGGAGAGGATGAAAAAGGAAAGATAATGGGAGGTGTGGAAAAGAAGGAACGATAGATCGGAGTTTAGAAGAAGGACAGTGAGAAAAAACGAATATGGAGGAAAGAATGAAGACAAGGAGAGAGAATGAATTGAAGAGAATAGACAGGAATGGATAGGACCATAGAAGGAAGGAAAGAAAGAAAGAAAGAAAGAAAGAAAGAAAGAAATAAAGAAAGAAAGAAAGAAAGAAAGAAAGAAAGAAAGAAAGAACGAACAGGCATGCTAGAAATAAGGAAAAATAGAGAAAGAGAATGAAGACAAAAGAAAAGAAAAGAAAAGTGAAGAAAGAAAAGAAAAGAAAAGAAAAGAAAAGAAAAGAAAATATCAAAACATTCCTCCTCTCCGTCACAAAGTCTCTCGTGCTCTCAGCTGGAGAATATTCCTGACATATATCTATGAAGACACACTTTGTGCTCATTAAGCATTTCTATCTCACTTACACACAGGAGGTTTCCGGTCCTCAGGGAGGCTTTAATCAGTCCAGTGATTATCGGAGGATTGGTCGGAGCAGTCACTAGTGCTGTGTGTAACAGATTCCTTAGTCACTTCTCAGGTTAAAGCATACACACTGCAACAATGGCATTAATCACACACTTGGCAACATCAGAAAAACAGAAACAAACAAAAAAATGGCGATTATATCAAGCAAGTGCCAAAGTTTTAAAACTGCTAGCTATGGTATGGGTTAAAGATGTAAATTCCGGCTTCCAGCGCTCCATTCACACCTACACAACCTCACACACTCTCGACAGAGAGGCTGATTGTAATGACTTACCCTCTAAAGTCAGAGTTTTTTTCATCCGAGTGGCCTCTTACCATTAACCATGGCCCACGGAGGTTGAGCAAAGAGCTGATCTGAGTGCTTCAGCTGAGAGAAAGCAGTGTGTGCGAGAGAGTGTGTGTGTGTGTCTCAGCTTTCCTCTCTCCAGAGAGAGCCTGGCCCTGTCCGAGGCCACGGGTCTATCGATCGTTCAACAGAGTGCCATCGCTCTCTCTTAGACGAGTGCAGCTCTCTCCTCCTCGGGCTGGTTGTGGAGTGTGCCCGGGGAGATACCAACTGATCAGGATGTATGATTGCTGTACTCAGTCTCATCACCATGGCCTTTAAAGAATCCCCAAGCACCTCTAAGTCCTATCAGGATGAAAAAAATGGGAGGGAGAAAAAATAAAAAAATAAAGCAGAACCTTTCACACCGGATACACATGTGAACTAGCCTGCAAGGACCAGACATAAATATACACCAATCAGCCATAACATTATGACCACTTGTCTAATATTGTGTTGGTCCCCCTTGTCATAGACTCCACTAGACCCCTGAAGGTGTGCTGTGGTATCTGGCACCAAGATGTTAGCAACAGATCCTTGAAATCCTGTAAGTTGTGAGGTGGGGTCTCCATGGATCAGACTTCTTTGTCCAGCACATCACACAGATGCTTGATTGGATTGAGATCTGGGGAATTTGAAGTCCAAGTCAACACCTCAAACTCATTGTTGTGCTCATCAAACCATTCCTGAACCATTTTTGCTTTGTGGCACAGTGCAGTTAGATCGGATCACACGGGCCAGTCTTCACTCCCAATGTGCATCAATGAGCCCTGGCCGCCCATGACCCTGTCACCGGTTCACCACTGTTCCTTCCTTGGAGCACTTTTGATAGATACTGACCACTGCAGACCGGGAACACCCCACAAGAACTGCAGTTTTGGAGATGTTCTGATCCAGTGGTCTAGCCATCACAATTTGGCCCTTCGTCAAACTCCCTCAAATCCTTACACTTGTCCATTTTTCCTGCTTCTAACACATCAACTTTGAGGACAAAATGTTCACTTGCTGCCTAATATATCCCACCCACTAACAGGTGCCATGATGAGGAGATCATCAATCTTACTCACTTCACCTCTCACTGCTCAGAATGCTATGCCTGATCGGTGTGTATGTATATAAAAGTAAGGTTCAGGGTATTGTGTTATTGAAAACAAATGAAACATCTACACTAACACACTAATTACTCAGGATTACACATCACCCAGGATGCAAATTGTCACTAATGATCACTGAAATGATCACACCAAACCCAACACACACAAAAAAAAAACCAACAGCAAAGCATGAATGGAGGCACCGACACTATCCTTACATCATTCGCCTCAGGTTAAACCTTTTATCCACATCCACACATCAGCTCAAGTTCTTTCATTTGTCCTCCAATGAGCAGATCAACTGCAGCTGTGAATGCCGTGAATGCCTTTTTAAAAAAAACCAAAAAACCAAAAAGAACCTGATTTTTTTATATGGATGCCCCTGATTCCCAGCAAGCTCAATCATCCTTGTCGGTGATTTGTATGCTCCAAACAGGAAGGAAGCTGTTGAAATAAAACTATTTCAGATACTTGCCTTGATAATATGTTTGGATCAATAACCACTTCTTCTTGAGTGATTGGGTAATAAGAATCTTGGATGGAGACACAGATGAATGGACGTCCCAGATTTTAGGGGCTAGAGATATTACAGTCGGAGTCCATTGAACAAGTGTCAGCTTTCTCCCAATTCTAGATTCAAACAGCTTCAAAAATCTGGGGATTACAACCAACTAGCCTAGACTTAACATCTCCAGGATCTCTGGTTCTATCCTGAGCTTGGGTTACTGTCTCTGTAAAGTCTCTGGATTCTGAAATTCCTCCAATCTTCCAAAAAAACCATGGCAGTAGATACCCTGGCTATGGCAAGTGATGGTGATAGACTGGAGTCTTTCCTGGTTGTATTCCTGGCTCACACTTTGGATAAGCTTTGGATCCTTCACAACTCTGAACAGGATAAAACAATTACTGAAGATGAACACATCTCCAGACATGGGGGAATTTCGCTTTTTGTTTTTTTTTATTTTTTTTTATTTTTAATAGATAGATAGTCTACTCCTATTTGAAATTGAGCACTAGTTTCTCATTCTGTGTTAACTGGAAGAAATATGGCGCTTTACTGTACATATAGACATTTGACCAATGCTTTTATCCAAAGTAAAGCCAATCCAAGTAGAAAGCAGATCATTTTCTAGCTTAACATTTCTAACAGTGGACATTACTGCACTTTCACTGAGCTTGTTAAAGAGAAAGTTCTGTCCCATTTCTGACTTTCTGAAAGATCTTCAGAGCTTTTTCTGAGCTCTTTGTTATGCTGTGCCATTTTCCACCACTACGTTAAAGAAGGCCTTGTGGAGCTTGCTTTCTTTAGAAGAATATCTGAGTCAGTAATGTGTGCATGGCATTGCTGAGAGGGAGCAGGTGGTCTGCTGTAGCACCATGTCTCTAACCTTGGATTCAATACCCGCAGCTTCCTTATTGTCAGTGATTCCATTACAGACTCATGTTCAAACCGGGAACATTTCTGACTCAAACCTTTGACCTTGGTAGCGTTGTGTATTCCTGCAAGTATCCACTGTCTATCATACTTTAAAGCTTCTTCAGAGCAGATCTGCTGGCACTTTCAGAACCTCACATCCATCACGATGACCAGGTTGAGGAGGGTTGCAACTTTATTGTGCGGAGAGAGTCCAGCGGCGTAAGCTAGTTTCTTAAAATCCGAGAAAATATGATTTGGAGCTCACTAAGTTCATGTGGAGTGTGCAGGTGAGGATTGGAAAAAGGTCTTGGCATCTCAAAATGTCTTCAAGATCTGCTTTCTGGAATGCTTCTCTCCTCACCATGGTTGCACAGAGGGTTTATTTGAGGGCAATGTAGACTTCCTGTCAGCTGTAAGCAGGCCATTCTCTAACCTGTTATGAATAATAAAGTCATTGGTCAGTGTATATATCATAGTCGTGGTCTCAATGGAACTGGACGTGGAGTCCTGAAGAACATGACAATCAGCTAGCTTTCAAAAATCTAATGAGATTTGGAAAAATGAACCTACTACTCCATCATTGCTGAACAAGAACTTTCCTACCAACAGTTTCTTCCTGCACCTTTAGACTTCATCCAACTTTTCCTTAGAGGAAAAGATTTTATTTTTTTTTAAAGTAGCTTCATCAGGAATCCCTTAGAGATCTCAATCAACAGCACTGGATTGAAATCACTCCACTCTCCAATCAGATCTTCATCACTTTTTTTGGAGACTGCGAGCTGCACTAACTTTTTCTCTAGCGCTGCTGTGATTGGAGCAGTTCTCGGTTCTTATTTCAGAGTAGGCTATTTGTCTGTGGCTTTTCAGTAAGCTTAAGTCTGAGAACCGCATCTTCACAGGCTGGGGAACAGTAAGCTCCCATTAGAATATAAAACAACCCTTTTCCTTTATTATTAAAGGCAAGGATTTTTTTTGTCTCCTTTTAAATGCCAAATCTAGGCATGAAACATCAAAAGGTGTGCCATCGTGATTTGCATGTAGATGTTAGTGGAAAGCTTTCAAATCATGATGCAGTCCAGCTTTGTGTATTAGAACAGCTGAAATTAAAACACAGGAGGATTCATTACAGCCAATGAGACTATTATGAGAATAAGGAAAGGTTTCATTTAATCCAATTTTCTGTAATAATACAACATGGATTTGTTGTTTTAAGATAATTATTAATTTAAAAGTTTTTATAATTGTGAATAGGATTTCAGCAGAACAGCGCAATAATATGAGAACACATTATTCTTCTCGTTTATTGATTTATTTATTTTATTTTATTTTATTAATGAATTGTTTGTTTGTTTCTTTCTTTCTTTATGAATTAATTAATTAATTTATTTTTTCTATATCTTCCTGACAGTGTTCGGGGCTCAGACACAGTCTCCCAGTTCAAACGTAGACTAAAGACATATCTCTTTAGCCAGGCATACACCTAATACATCCCATAACTTTGTGCTCCAATACATCTGATTAAATGCACATCATCATCTAGTGCCTGTTAATATTATGAATAGCAGCTACTCTAATTCCTCTCCACTTGTTTCCCTTTCTCTACCCACCCCCCGAGTCACACAGAGATTGTGCCAGCTCCAGCCGGGTTCTGCTTTCTGAGGACTGGAGTATTCAAAGCAGCACTGCCAACACTATGTGGACATTTTACACATAACATTCTACACATGCTGTATCTGCATCACACAACTAATGCAGAAAGGACATTGTTCATATCACACTCTCCGGTGTCACCCAGATGAGGATGGGTTCCCTTTTGAGTCTGGTTCCTCTCAAGGTTTCTTCCTAATTCCATCTAAGGGAGTTTTTCCTTGCCACAGTTGCCTGAGTCACCTCATGCTCGCTCACTAGGGAAAATTTTGTCAAACATCTAGGACTGTTTGTTTGTATGTTTATTGTTTCCTATGTTCTGTAAAGCTGCTTTGAGACAATGCTCTTTGTTAAAAGCGCTATACAAATAAAATTGAATTGAATTGAATTTGAATATACAGTTGCAGATTACGCAGTTGCTATTTTATATCTGTTTACGTCTACACTACATCTGTTTAAGTCTACACTACATCTGTTTACGTCTACACTACACCTGTTTACGTCTACACTTCACCTGTTTACTCTACACTACATCTGTTTACGTCTACACTACATCTGTTTACGTCTACACTTCATCTGTTTACATCTACACTTCATCTGTTTACATCTACACTACATCTGTTTAAGTCTACACTACATCTGTTTACGTCTACACTACACCTGTTTACGTCTACACTTCACCTGTTTACATCTACACTACATCTGTTTACGTCTACACTACATCTGTTTACGTCTACACTTCATCTGTTTACATCTACACTTCATCTGTTTACATCTACACTTCATCTGTTTAAGTCTACACTACATCTGTTTACATCTACACTACACCTGTTTACGTCTACACTTCATCTGTTTACATCTACACTACACCTGTTTAAGTCTACACTACATCTGTTTACGTCTACACTACATCTGTTTACATCTACACTTCATCTGTTTACATCTACACTACACCTGTTTACATCTACACTACACCTGTTTACGTCTACACTACATCTGTTTACATCTACACTACACCTGTTTACGTCTACACTACACCTGTTTACGTCTACACTACATCTGTTTACATCTACACTTCATCTGTTTACATCTACACTTCATCTGTTTAAGTCTACACTACATCTGTTTACATCTACACTACACCTGTTTACGTCTACACTTCATCTGTTTACATCTACACTACACCTGTTTAAGTCTACACTACATCTGTTTACGTCTACACTACATCTGTTTACGTCTACACTACATCTGTTTACATCTACACTTCATCTGTTTACATCTACACTACACCTGTTTACGTCTACACTTCACCTGTTTACGTCTACACTACATCTGTTTACATCTACACTACACCTGTTTACGTCTACACTTCATCTGTTTAAGTCTACACTACACCTGTTTACGTCTACACTACACCTGTTTACGTCTACACTACATCTGTTTACGTCTACACTACATCTGTTTACATCTACACTACATCTGTTTACATCTACACTTCATCTGTTTACATCTACACTACATCTGTTTAACACTACATCTGGGGATAGCTGTAAAATGACAAAGTATTCTATTCTATTCTATTCTATTCTATTCTATTCTATTCTATTCAGGTTTAGGAAAACAATCCACTATGATGTGGAGTTACTTTCATCACCCTGAAGATCTTTATTTACAAGATTTGGGAGACGATCTTATCCAGAGCAACATAGATATATTTATCTCATTTATACAATTCAGGGTTAAGGTCCTTGCTCAGAAGTTCCAGCAGTAGCAGCTTGAAGGTCCTGTGATTTTATCAGTAGTCCAACACCTTAACTGTTAATCTACCACTATTTTAATTTTTATTTCTATTTTATTCTTATACACAGAGATATTACTGTTACTATAGAAACTATAACGCGTTACATTAAGGATTTTACTCTACCAAAACTTCAGATTTGATGCTAAGGAAAATAAATAAATACATCATCACATCATCATTAGTACAGTTAATTTTTGTTTATTGCTTTTATTTATTTTTTCCAACAATTATACCCTGACCAGCCTTTACAAGGCTTTGATGTACAATTACATGTATGTAGACGTTTCAATGGCACTTAAACTACGCTAATGTCATTAACTTAATGTGAGTCTTGTAATAAAGCATTTAGTGACAATAATGTGATTTTAATTGATACCAGTACAGGGGTGAAGGCAGCAGATGAGCCTTCTGTGCTTCATCATCCACCCGAGTCGATGCCCTCATCAATATGACTAATGCAACATTGATCACCGCAGGAGTCATTTAAAACAAAATCGCAAATTTCTTACGTACTCTTACTCCGCCTCAGCAAATTAGTCCCAACTGCAAATCCTCAAAAGATGACACTTTCATTCTCGCCATCGTCTGTCCATGCTCCATTTAACACCACGGGTCATTAGCAGGTACAAATCACCTTGGCAACGGGCTGTCACGGTTACCCGTGGTGTTGACCTCGGTGCGATTGGCTTGCTCCGGTGTCACCGACGAGGCTGGAGTAATTTAATATCCAATCAGATAAGAGCTCTATTCTCATGCAAATGAAGGGGCTGAGGAGGTCCCCGAGCCAGAGGGGGTTTATTTTAGAAAATGCGGTTTAATTATGAGAGCAAACCTGTGCAGACGGCCGCGAGTTATTCAATTTAGGAATTAATTCTGCACATAAAAAAAGATCATAAAATCTAAATAGCCCCACAGCGCTGCTGCTTAATGCGTTATCCACAAAGCACAGGGAAAAATATAAATAATAAAATAATCAAATCTTAAAATCCGCTTGGCGGAGCGGCTGAGGACATTTGATTGCAGATCTGCTGTGGATCGGCTCTGATGAAAAACTTCATGAATTCTAACAGATTCATAAGTGTGTTGGTGTCATCCTGGGTAGCTAACTTTCTCGGTGTGTGTGTGTGTGTGTGTGTGTGTGTGGCATCTCTGAAAGCTAGCTTCAAACTCATATTTTTCCCTTAAGCATATGCTAACAACCTGCAGGCAATTCAAAGCGTCTTCTATTTACAGACGGAATAAGAGAAGTCAAAAAGACAGAGAAGGCACCAGGGAGACGGAGATAGACACCCTTAGACTTTAAAAGTGTGTGTGTGTGTGTGTGTGTGTGTGTGTGTGTGTGTGTGTGTGTATGTATTTACACCAGGAAAGGAACTCTTTTACCCTTTTCTCCTCGATCCAGATGGAGGGTACAATGTTCATCAGAAAAAATGAACTCCAGCATCTTTATTAAGGCTTGATTCAGAAAAGAGGAAAAGAAGAAGTGAAGCTCTTCATCTCCACTGGATCTTCATCTCCGTTGTAAGAAAAGCTACGAGCCTGGCTTTGCCCTTCTCTTTAACTAGAACCATTTGGAATTTTATTTGCAAGTCAAGTTGCTTGAATTCTTTGAAGGTCAGACATTAAGACAGAACATCATCATCATTCAGCAACAATTAGAGTATTTCTGTGAAATTTTACATTTTTGTCCAAAAATTTTCTTCAGTTTCCTGCTTTTCTTTTTGCAGTGCTAGCTTCTGGAAACATGGCTACTGATTAGCTTCACCAGAGAGTCTAGATAATTAATTAATTGTATTTATTCTAGATTTATAAGCAAGCCGAGACATACATTAAAAGATATCTTGAATACAGGCAACATTTAAGCAAAATTGGCTATAAAAATTCTTGATTAATGTTTAATAGTTATTATTTAACATTATTATGCAATAACACACATTACTGCACAGTGAAATTCTTTCTTCGCATATCCCATCCTTGGAGGTTGAGGTCAGAGCACATAGTTAGCCATGATGCAGTGCCCCAGGAACAAGTGGGGATTGGGGATCTTGCTTAAGGGCCCAACGGTGGCAGCTTGGCGGTGCTGGGGCTTGATCCCCAATCTTCCAGTCAACAACCCAAACCTTAACCACTTGACCACTTCTTCTTTCTGGACCTACTTGATCCATCCAGGCACTCTACCTCTGGTTGGAGTCTTGTAGCTTGGTGGTGGTCACTGCTGCTGGGGATAGATCTATGTGGACAGCCTGTGACTTATGGGACTGCTGTGGCTAGAACCACATCTCACCTTATCTGAACCACCGTTGACTCAGTCAGCTTTCAGCAGGAAGGAATTAATGCTAAGTTTATAATGAATTCATTAACTACACTGACCTGTTAGTTCCTCAAGAGCTCTTGGTCGCTGTTGTAGAAAGGACATTATCTACAGTTACATTATTTAGTGTCCAGTGTCACTCAAATGAGGATGACGTTCCCTTCTGAGCCTGGTTCCTCTCAAGTTTTCTGCTTCAGATCATCTCACTGACCAGTAGCAAAACAGGTTCAGTTGAGTTGACTGTCATGGAGAAGTCCTTTAGACTTTCCACAGCTCCAGAAGGAATGAAAGTCTTTATGTTTCTGCGTAAAATAAACGTTCCTGTAGTCAAAGCAGACCTAACCTCATTCTTCTGCTGTGTTTCCATTTTCTGAAGGCTAGACTGGTATTTAGTGAGCACACTTGAACTTTAACCTTCTGCTGTATGAAGCTTTTCATGCTGTATTTTAATGCCACGCTGACACATCTTCCCTGTGTGTGTGTGTGTGTGTGTGTGTGAATGAACCTCAGGGCCAGGCATTTGACACATTAGAAATGTCTCTTATTATGCATTATTTTAACAGTGAGTGTAACCTAATGATTATGCAAATGGAGGTTAATTAAAACACTGCTGTAAAGGCCTGACTGGGGCTCATTTGCATACGGTGCTTTTTTTTCCAGCACTATGTCTCAAGTGGTGCTGTGAGTTCTAGTGATGACCAAGGGATACCAGAACCACCTCTGCTCAAGGAGAACCTCTTCCTCCAGCTGTTTGCTCAGTGTCAAGCTAGAATGTGTGTCCAGCAAAGTGTGTGTGTGTGTGTATGTGTGTTTGTGTGACACAAATCCCCCTTCCCGACCTCACACTGCTCGTTTGATCCGGCCTAATCACTGTGACAACAGCATGAACTTTGATCAAACTTTCATTGCTTGCTCTCGAGTGGAGCTTGTTGGGCTTTTTAAAGATTCATACTTCACAAGAACACACTCCATCTGTCTCGGCGTGGGTGGGTGCATGTGGGTGTGTGTCTGTGTCTGTGATTTTTCTCACAGATTTCAAAGACAGAAAAAAGAAGAAGAAGAAGAAGAAGAAGAAGAAGAAGAAGAAGAAGCAGCTCACGTAAATCAGCATGTGAATCATTTCAATGAGCTTCGCTGCATCTGTAACTTGAGATTGCACCACGGATAAATAGATCTCACCTTGTTAACTCTACATTCCTCCTCCACCTTCCCATCTACTCTACAGGTCAGTGCTCTGAGGAATCTACACACACACACACACACACACACACACAACACATACATATATATATATATATACACACTGGTTTGGATTGCTCCAGAAACTGAATGTTCAGGATGAAGTGGGATCGAACCCCAACAGGTGAAATGTTCTGTGTAGAAGTATGCATGAATCCCCAGAGAAGCATTAGAGGACCATCTATGTTCTGAACCTATGCATGGTCACGGGGAACCTAGAGCCTATACCAAGGGAATCTGTGCACAAGAAGAAGGAGAAGCAGCATTTAATATCACAAAATATACAATATAGCATAGTGGAACACTCTTCTTCACATATCTCAGCTGAGGAGGTTGGGGTCGGAGCACAAGGGCAGGTATGGTGCAGCGCCCCTGGAGCAGGGAGGGTTGAGGTCCTTGCTCAGAAGCCAAATGGTGGCAGTTTGGTGGTGCTGGGACTTGAACCCAGATCCTCTGATCAACTGTTTGAGCCACCACTGTCCACCAACCCCCCCCTACTCCAAGCAAAGCCGGGCACAAGGTGGGGGACACCGTGGACAAGGTGCCAACTCATTGCAGGGCATAATCGCCCAAACACACACTCACACACTATGGACAATGTAGAGACACCAATCAGTGTACAACACATATTTTTGTACTGAGGAAGCCAGAAACCAAGAGGAAACCCCTGAGGCACATAGAGAACTTGCAAACTCTGCTTGCAAGGTGGAGAAAAGTATGTAACCCCCTAGACAAACCCACTAACCACCAAGCTACCTCATTAAGAAGCTCTGTACATTGTAAAGTACAATATAGGACTTTTTTGCCCTTTTGTCTGAAAGAGTATCAGGTCTTCCCAATTTGATTCCCTGCATAACTCCCTACTCACATTAGCAAGCAACAACTTAACCAGCAATGATCCATTTTCAATATTTAGCTTCATTTCATTGCTGGAGGCAAGCATCAAAATGACGAGATAAACTCGGTGAGTGACAATTGGATATGATGCAGCAAAGCCATCAGTTCAAACACCCGGCTTGAATAATTCGTCACAATCCTGAGACATCTGTTTTTGGCAGTTTCTCCCTCCCTCCCTCCCTCCCTCCCTCCCTCCCTTTTTTTACATTAAATCAGAGATATCTCTCTGCCTATCAGTCTTTCCTTCCATTATCAAACTAGTAAACATTTACACCATTCACTGTTATCCCATTTTGTGATATTCTTTTTTAAAGACGAACAAAATGATTTGCCTCTATAGATGAAGAATTAAAACGTTATTTGTCACATCTTGATTGTAGTAGCTTATTGGTTAAAGTGTTGGAATACTGATCTGAAGGTCTCAGATCCACCAAGCTGCCACTGCTGGGCCCCTGAGCAAGGCCCTTAATCCTCAATTGCTCAGTTGCATAAAATGAGATAAATTGTAAGCCACTCTGGATAAGGGTGTCTGCCAAATGTAAATTAAAGCTTTATTGGTCACAGCTAAATGTATCCAACATAACTTGAAGTCATAGTGGAAGGTCAGCCATAATAGAGTGCCCCAGGAGCAGAGAGGCTTAAAGGTCTTGCTCAAGGGTCCAGCAGTGTCAGCTTGGTAGTGTTGAGGCTTGAAACCCTGACCTTCAGTCACTTGGCGCCTACTCTCACTGACAGCAGAAGGTCTGGACTCCATAGCAACTTTTATTGGCAAAGGACCACCCAAGAGTACATCTGAGTGACATGTGAATCAACCAATCACAGTTCATTTTGGTCAGCATGAGGTTTAGGGGCATGAAATAGTAGTCAATGTCCCTACAAAAACAAACTGCAACCATAGATGGTTCATTTAAGAAAGCTGTGCAAGCATCTATAGAAAATCCAACGTTTAGCTGATCCTCACTGTCACAGTTGTAAACACGACAGCTTCCTTCTTCCATGAGGGAAGTAGAGCGTCACGACGGCTTTGTTTCCAGGCAGAGCATTAACACGTCTCCTGGAAATTAAGTAGCATCCAACCAATAGATGCTGACTTCAAAACTCCTGAGGTCTCAGCCAAGGGTTGAGTCGTCTGAGGCTGAGACTACCTGGTGCCCTAACCACTGTGTGGGTTGTTCCACGGTCAGTTTCAAGTGTGAAAAAATACAATATTGTTGTTGAGGATCAAAGGTCATGGTCATTGTGACTCTCATACAGAACCAAACAGAACAAAACACAACTACAACTAAAGATTTACAGAAAAAAGCAAATAGAACTCTTTAATACTTACACACATAATCACAATAATGTTTGGCATGAAATTATGAAAATGAAGCCAGATAAAACAAAAGGGAAAAAAATCAAAACCTTTATGTGCCACATGATACTTTGGTCAAATCACAAATTTTGTCTTGAAAAATATTAATATTAATATTAATAGTAGTAGTAGTAACAAAATAAAATAAAATAAAATAAAATAAAATAAAATAAAATAAAATAAAATAAAATAAAATAAAATAAAATAAAATTAAAAATAGAGAAAATTAGAAATTACGGTTTGCAAATCATCAACACAAATATTAGCTAGCATTTTTTGAGATATGTTTCAAAACTTTACACTGCTTCAAGATTCATTAACTAACAACGATTTGGGAAACATGACCCAAACTTTTCCAAGCACAGAATATCAGATAGGAAGTGGAATTACTAGAACTGATCTCAGAAATTCCATATGAATGCATCCCACATTTACAAGTCTGTTAGGAAATGGATCATTTTTATGTCCAAAAAAAAAAAAAAAACCCTTTGATGTCACAAAAGCAAATGATGAAAGCACACAAGTCTTTAATAAAGAGAAAAAGAGAGCACAGCATCTGGCAACACACCTCACAAAGGAGCTTCAAAACAGATTATTCAAACGAAATTAGAAAGATGGTCTAAACATGTGATGTACACGTGAACGATGAAAGCCATTTAGTTATTATTAACAAAACTCAATTCTCAGTGGACTTTGTTTAATCCTGTGCTGAAAGGTAGTGGAAATGTTTGTCATTCAGGACGACATCGCTGTATAGTTTGGAAGGATTTTTGGCTGAAGCTACGTAGTTGACACAGTCCTCACTCCGACGCGAAGAGGAAAAGAATCATCAGGAGTAATGATGTTTACTGTTCTACAGTCTATCCAGAAACACTAGGAACATCGACTCGGTTGTAGCATTAATACATGCTATACATAATATGACAGCATGTTTGAAATCTTGGTTCTAAGTGGTACGGCGGCTGAGAATGGCAAAACAAAGGAACAAATCTGACAACAAAATAAAAAATCCGAAAACAAATGAACAAATCCTAAATAACAAATCCAAAATTAAAATAACAAAATCAGAAAACAAAACAACAAATCAGAAAACAACAACAACAAAAAACGGAAACAAAATAACAAATCAGAAAACCAAAATAACCAAAAAAAAAAAAAAAACGGAAACAAACTAACATCAGAAAACCAAAATAACAAATCAAAATAACAACAAATTAGAAAACAACAACAACAAAAAATGGAAACAAAATAACAAATCAGAAAACAAAAATAACTAAAATAAAAACCCAGAAACAAAATAAAAAATCTAAAAATAAATTTACCAAAGTCAGAAACAAAATAAATTTGTAAACAAATGAACAAATCTAGCAACAAAATAACAAATCAGAAAACAACAAAAACAAAAATAACAAATCCAAAAATAATTAAACCTATCCAAAAAAAACAACAAAAAAAAAAACAAAGTCTAAAACAAAATAACAAAAAAATAAATAAATACTATAAAAAAATCCGGAAACAAAATAACAAATCTGAATTCAGTAACATATTTACAATAATACAATTCTAATAATTTTTACACTTGTTTTCAGATTCGTTATTTTGTTTTGCACTTCTCGGCCACTGTAGATCGGTCAGGAAATGCGAATTCATTTTATACAACAGCTCGTCTCTGTTTCTGACTGTAACACGATCCACAGCTTTCTATTAATGCACTTATTCTGTAATCTGTGATTTCTTCTACAGGAGCAATTCATTCATGGCAGACTCCAGACATTCTAATAAAAAAAAAGGATTTCTGAATACATTTCCTTGCAAAGAAACACATTTAATGGTCGAAACATTAACGACTAGTTAGAAAGTTTCTCACTGATGAGAGCAGAGAAATGTATGCATGCTGCTTTCTCACTAACATGCTAACAAGAGCTCTCATTATCTTCAAGAGAGAGCTGCTTTAACTGCAGTCATGTACCTCATAACAGGAACTTGTCTCATATTACTATAAACCTTTAGAAAAAAATAGGATTCATGTGGAAATAACATATGTTAGAGTTACAACAAATCACATGAGCTCAGTGTGTATTATTTTCAAATACATAATCCACAACATATACAATATATATTATATATATACTGTTTTTCCTTACTTTTTCCTTATTAGGGATAAATGTTAGAGATAAATGGTAACGTAATTTTTAACTTTATAATTTTTATTCTGTGCTTCTATTTTTATTCTATATTTCTGTAAAGCTGCCTTGAGACAATGGCCATCGTTTAAACGCGCTATACAAATAAATTGAATTAAATTGCCATTCAATATACAATATGTGTGTATGTATAAGATCTATAAATGAAGATGAAAAGAAAAAGAAGAATCTATGCAAGCTTTATATAAGGCACAATATGTGTAAAAATATAAATGTGCATGTAAGATATTTATGAATTATCTACACTGTATGTACAACAGTACCCAAGATAATAAAGTAAATAAAGTTAATTTAAAACGTATTAAAAGAACGATACGGATTAATATTTATTCAATCCATGCCAAAAAAAAGATAAACAAATAAATAAATAAATATATAAATAAATAAATAAATAAAAACTGTGATTCAATAAATAAGCAAATAAGTAAAATAAATAAATAAATAAATTGTGCTTTTAAGTGTTTTTGTTGGTGATTAAGGGATTTGTTTTCCACAGTGATGGTTTGAACATTTGTTGTCACTTATTTGGTTTGTGTAGTTTAGTATTAAAACCTTCTACTTGACTACATACAGTTAGAGAAAGGAAAATTATTATAATCACATACTCTGGTGTCAGCCCAAATAATGATAAGGTTCCTTTTTGAGTCTGGTTCCTCTCAAGGTTTCTTCCTCATATCTTCTCATGGTTTTCCTCGCCAATATCACCTCTAGCTTTTTCTTTCGATATAAATATAAATGAATTTTTTACACTTTAAATTCAAATTTTTATCCTGAAATGTTTGTATTTCTGTAAATCTGCTTTGCTACACAAATAAAATGGCGGCATTGAATGTTGAGCTTTTGAGTAGAGTTGATGACTTTCCTACACATCTTGTGGTGTTTTATTCGTCTGATATCTCAGCAATCCAACCTCCGACACCAAGATTTCTTAAAAGGAAATTTGTTTGAACGCTGAAAAAAATCCTTTCTGAGGTTCCTATAGGAACAGCGAGGTTTTATTTTCCTCTCGGATGTGTGAACCTCATTTAGCTGGTTATTAGACAGGTGTGATGATATGCTGTCATTGTCAGAGTGAATCATCAGTATTTACACTCTTCTACAAATGACTCGTTTAGCGAGTGACAGCTCTTAGCAATGCTAATGTTAACCGTTCTTAGTCTATTCTTAGTCTTATTAACTAAATTATAATAGAATTTATTCACAGCATCCATATTTGTCGAGGTGTATATACATAGTTTGGCTAATCAGTGAAGGAATTGTGCTAATATGAATTATAACATAGCATGGATTTTTGCTAGCTAGCTAACTGAGTGGAGGTATGGTAACAAGACGGTTAGCTCAGCTAGCTAAAGAGTGGGAAAATGGAAAGCGTAGCCTGAATTTTAAACTCTCCCTAGAAGAAAGTTAACGAAGCCGATATGACAACGATGAGAGATGATTAGCTAAAAAAAAAACAACAACAACAACATTTTATAACAAAAAAGGATGGTCAGGTTTTTTCAGGCCACCACAAACAGGCAAATTTCAACCAAATACCAATTAAACTCGGCTGATTGAATGATTTTACCCCTAAAAAAGGGAGTAAAAGTCTGCATCAGACAGTTGTTGCATCATTACACACAGAACATCACATCATTAACACAATCAATAAAATGTGTAACAAAACTAATTAAATACCAGACTCGCCAAATTCATCGCCATCACAGACGCAAGGAATCGGACGGTGTGTCCAATCGAACGCCGTGTCCTAAACGCTCCCACACACACCTACCTACCCCTCTCCCCAGATCCCCACGCGTGACGTAAACTGCAACGAGAAAGACAAACTTCCAGATGGCAGAAGAAAATAACGAACAAACAGTAAACAGCAGCAGACGTCAATTCAGGAAATGGAGCAGATTTTTGTTCTGTTCTTTAAAAAAAAATGACACCAACTATTTGAAGATGGAAATCAGTGATGGGTGTGTGAGTAAAAGACGATTTATGATGCAATAGATGTGTGTGTGTGTGTGTGTGTGTGTGTGTGTGTGGGAGAGAAAGTGTGTGGGGAGAGAGAGAGAGAGAGAAAGAGAGAGAGAGGTAGTGAGAGGAAAGACAGAGAAAGACAGAGAAAGACAGAGAGAGACAGATATATATAAAGAGAGATAGAGAGAGAGAATGAGAGAAAGAGAGATAGAGAGAAAGATGGAGAAAGAGAGAGAGAGAGAGGTAGTGACAGAGAAATAGAGATAGATAGAAAGAGAGAAAGAGGGAGTGAGAGAGAGAGAGACAGATATACATATAGAGAGATATATAGAGAGAGAGAATGGGAGAAAGAGAGATAGAGAGAAAGATGGAGAAAGAGAGAGAGAGATAGAGAGAGAGAAAAGAGAGAGAGAGAGAGAGAGAGAGAGAGAGAGAGAGAGAGAGAGAGAGAGAAAAGGGTACTAACAAACATTTCACATTAAAAGAGATTAAGGTTCAAATCAAGCCTGTTGGTGTTGCCATGGAGACAAAGATCAAAGGTATTAATTTTTTGTAGAGTGACTCTCTCTCTCTCTCTCTCTCTCTCTCTCTCTCTCTCACTGTCAGTCAACATTTCTTTCAGAACATTTTTCTTTCTTTTTCTTTCGTTCCTTCTCTTGTTATCTTTTGTTCTTTCACACTTTCATTCTCGAAGTCTCGCTCGCTGTTCTGTTTTCTCTCCTTACTTTTCCTTCTTTAAGTCATATTCAATTAGATATTTTATTTATTTATGGCAGGAGCATACGGACTTAGCAAAGTCTGTTACTATAAAAACAGATGTAGTCAGAAATACTAAAATCTGTGCATTTAGAGTGATAGAGATGATTCAGAATCGATTTGTTCGTTCGTGTGCAGGTCCAAAGATTATCCCAGGAACATTGGGAAAATAAATAAATAAATAAATAAATAAAATAAACTATAAATATTAAAATTATGTGACCTTGTTATTACAAAAATAAATAAATAAAATATTTGATTTATTTTACTAATACCAAAAAGAACACTTAAAAAAATCACTAACCTGAAGGTTCTATATTAGGCAAAAATAAGGTTCTTCTTAGAACCTGAAAAACTGTTTGTTCAATAGATTCGACGATGTAATTTTATTCATGATGTGTTTCTTTAATCATTTATTTTCCTTTCCCTCTCATTCACACTCCCCATCCGTCTCACTCCATCTCTTTCTCTCTTTATTCTTTGAGTGAGTCTAATCATTTGACTCGACTCACCCAGAAGAGTCGACTCTTTCAGCTGACAAATGACTCATTATTGCTGTTATTTTGTCAGAAAATCAGAAAAAAGCGAGGTTTTCACTAATAAATGATGACACGTTTCAGCACTGTATCTAATCAGATTTAATTACCATAAGCAAACACATCTCTGACCAGGAGTTCCTTACTGAAGATGAATAATTTACACTAACAAACAACTCAGATGTTGGAAAACATGTTTCTACAGAGGGATTTTTGGATTCAGTTACACCGCAAGAGGGACACGTTGCCAGAACCGGCCTGCGTATTAGAAAACGATTCACAGAAAACGA
Source organism: Hemibagrus guttatus (assembly GCA_033459395.1). Taxonomy (NCBI): domain Eukaryota; kingdom Metazoa; phylum Chordata; class Actinopteri; order Siluriformes; family Bagridae; genus Hemibagrus; species Hemibagrus guttatus. The sequence goes on along the minus strand of JAUCMX010000009.1, from coordinate 2,480,987 downwards.
TTCAGAGTCGACTCGTTCGTGACCAAAACTTTCCCATTTCTTCCTCTCGTTCTTTCTTGTCTCTCCATCTCAGACGATCTTATTCATTCTTTACATCTCCGTCTGTCTCGATCTCTCTCAGCAACTTCTCTTAAAAGTTCTTCCCGGAAACGTTAAAATGACCTGATATAATTATGGAAGCGTTAACTACTTCATTTTAAATAATCATAAAGAGAAAGCATCTGCGTAGCAGCTAACAGGCTGACACACGAGCCTTACTGTAACCGTTATAAAATAATAAATGCACTTCCATTATGCTATCAACGTATAGACGTGTACTTACACACGGCGGCTAATAGAAAACGTAGGAGGGTTTTTTTTTTTTTTTTTGCTTTAATCTCATTAAAGTATATATTACAGAAAAGTCCAGCAGGAAACATCTGGTCAAGTTTAGAACTTGTTCTCATCCTGCAGAGAAGTCGGTGTGTATTTATAACCACACACACACACACAGAATTTCGGTAATATCGGTCCCCCAACCCAATTTTTGCTCTACACTCGTCCGTTCTGCTCAGCACTAATGCAGCGGCACTTTATTTTGATAAAGACATCAACTTCACATGGACTCAAACCCGTCAGCACTCATAATTGTGCACGGTTTCCCGGGAAGGCCAGAACAGGACCCTGAGGAGAAAACACAATCACTTTAAGAGTGCTTGCTCACTCACCCCCCTCTCTCTCTTTTTTTTCTCTCCATCCTTCACTTCAGGTATGGCTCTGAGATCATTATTCTGCCTAATACAGTCTACAAGAGAAACATACAAGAAATAAAACACATAGAACTAAAAGAAATAAAAGATAGAGAGAGAGAGTGTGAGAGAGAGAGAGAGATAGAAAGAAAGAAAGAAAGAAAGAAAGAAAGAAAGAAAGAAAGAAAGAAAGAAAGAGAAAGAAAGAAATTAAAGAGGATAGATAGATAGATAGATAGATAGATAGATAGATAGATAGATAGATAGATAGATAGATAGATAGATAGATTAAAAATTCATTACACACTGCATGTGAAGTCACTGTTAGGAGTTTAAAAGAAGAATCCTACTTGTGATTTTCTCAAAAAAATAAAAAAATCCAGTTGCCATGCAAATTTGAACAAAAATGTAAAAATAGTGTATGACATTTATAGAGAGAGCTGTTGAATTCTCAATTCTGATTGGTCAGAAGATGTTGATTAATTTTCTATATCAGTAGCTCGGACAGTAGTACAGCTGCATGTCACGGATTTCTTTATATTAATTTACTCTTACTGACATAAATAAACTTTGAGTAGTCTTCTATAAGGAGATTCAAGGAGTCTCCAGTTTGAGTACTTTCAATACTTATGAATTATTTCGTTCTTAAGGCGAAAATTTGTATTGTGAAACGAATTGTCCCATAAGAAATAATGTAAATGCAAATAATCCGTTCCAGCCGCCCAAAAATATAACCGATATGACCGATACGAAGTGTATGTAAACTGCTTACAAAGAACTGACCCGAGCCAAGCATTCCATGTCAAGGGTCCTCACAGGAAGTCGTGCCACCAAACTTGGGCTAAAAATAGAACAGACCGCCCACGCCACAGATCTGTCAACAAAAAAACACCCGAAAAAATCACCTAGCTTTGGAACGCATGCCGAAGGCAACGTTGGTATCGTGGGTTGACTCTTTCACACAGCTTTCACTGACTGGAAAAAAATCGTAAACTTGCTTCAGTTGGCTTCTCTTGGATTTCCACTGACGCTAACAAGTTTCAAATGGCTTCTAGACATACACGGGACTTAGCCGGCGTTCGGTTCGGTTCGCTCGTATGCCGAAAACGCTTCGTATGCTGACACAAATTCCTTGCAAAATTTTGATTCTTAAGGTGAAAATTCGTAAGGCAGGACCTTCGTATACCGAGGTTCCACTGTAGTCAGAGGTAAAGATGTAACTTTAACATATAACACACAAAGCTGTGATATCTGTTCAAAAAAAAATAAGGGGAGGAGTCTGGGGAAGGAAGTAGATAATTAATTATAGCTATAAAGAGGCACTGTTACTGAAAATGAATTAACATCTTCTGACCAATCAGAATGGAGAATTCACTACTACTATAATGTAAGCATAAAGACAGAACTGTGTAGTTTTACGTTCATTCTAGACATTAAAGTCAAATATGATCTAATACATTTAATCATTTTAATTGTTTTCTGTTGTATAAGAGGAATTAGATACTTCAGGATGCACTGTTGCAGGATCATTTTCCTAGAACAACCCCCCACCCCCACCCCCGGAGCATTTCCTTCCTCATTCATAATGTTCAGGGTTAAATCTCTCATCTCTCAGCTCTTTTTTCGACTCATCCAGTCTTATGAATCATCTGAGCAATGAGAATTGACTCTTTCGACTCCCAAATGGCTCATTAGCAGTTCATTCTGACAAAATTTCAGAATATCTTGACAAGTGAGAACACATATTTTTTTGCCAATAAAGGATGGCGTGAGTCTCATATATCAACACTAGATCTGATGTTTTTTTACACAGAGAAATGACTCTGATCCACAGAAATGCACAACACACACCGCTGCAGCTGTGACTTTTTTTTCAGGTTTCACCTCTGGTCTCCGGAGCTGAAGTATTAAACTCTCATAAATTCACTTTTTGAAGCAGGTGAAAAAGAGAAGATTGTGATTTGGAGCATATGGTGTAAATATTCTGAAAACAGTTCTAAAGTTTGGGTTAATGAAGCTGTTAAAATAATCAACAAGCAATAAATTAATGTCTTTACACTTCTTTCTAAAGAAAAAGTGTAAAGTCTAAAATTAAGACTAAAAGATAGAAAGAAAGAAAGAAAGAAAGAAAGAAAGAAAGAAATAATCAACAAGCAATAAATTAATGTCTTTACACTTCTTTCTAAAGAAAAAGTGTAAAGTCTAAAATTAAGACTAAAAGATAGAAAGAAAGAAAGAAAGAAAGAAAGAAAGAAAGAAAGAAAGAAAGAAAGAAAGAAAGAAAGAAAGAAAGAAAGAAAGAAAGAAAGAAAGAAAGAAAGAAAGAAAGAAAGAAGAAAGAAAGAAAGAAAGAAAGAAAGAAAGAAAGAAAGAAAGAAAGAAAGAAAGAAAGAAAGAAAGAAAGAAAGAAAGAAAGAAAGAAAACATTAATTAGATAAGGAGATGTCTCAGTAAAAGAAAGAAATATCACCAGCTTGAAAGAAAGAAAGAAAGAAAGAAAGAAAGAAAGAAAGAAAGAAAGAAAGAAAGAAAGAAAGAAAGAAAGAAAGAAAGAAAACATTAATTAGATAAGGAGATGTCTCAGTAAAAGAAAGAAATATCACCAGCTTGAAAGAAAGAAAGAAAGAAAGAAAGAAAGAAAGAAAGAAAGAAAGAAAGAAAGGAAAGCAAACATTACTTAGAGAAAGAGATGTCTCAGTAAAAGAAAGAAATATCACCAGCTTGAAAGAAAGAAAGAAAGAAAGAAAGAAAGAAAGAAAGAAAGAAAGAAAGAAAGAAAGAAAGAAAGAAGAAAGAAAGAAATAAAGAAAGAAAAAAGCAAACATTACTTAGATAAGGAGATGTCTCAGTAAAAGAAAGAAATATCACAGCTTGAAAGAAAGAAAGAAAGAAAGAAAGAAAGAAAGAAAGAAAGAAAGAAAGCAAACATTACTTAGAGAAAGAGATGTCTCAGTAAAAGAAAGAAATATCACCAGCTTGAAAGAAAGAAAGAAAGAAAGAAAGAAAGAAAGAAAGAAAGAAAGAAAGAAAGAAAGAAAGAAAGAAAGAAAGAAAGAAAGAAAATGGACAAATATGAAGCTGAGAGAAAGAAAGAAAGAAAGAAAGAAAGAAAGAAAGAAAGAAAGAAAGAAAGAAAGAAAGAAAGAAAGAAAGAATGAAATGCTACTTAGTTCAGAAGATGTTTAAAGAAAGGATTATTAATTCTTGAATGAACTTTGATTAGTCTTCTGTAAGGAGATGTAATGAGTCTCCAGTTTCAGTACTTTGAAAAAGGTAGGTTAGAGCAAAAAAAAAAAAGTAAAAAAAAATAAAAAATGAAAAAAACAGGAAGGAAGCATAGCTAGCTAGCTATAAGTATCTATAGATAGAAAGTTAGTTTTCTTTTTAGCAAGAAACTATTTTTTTCTTGCTATTTAAATTTTCACCATAGGTTATTCTCTGTATTAAATTTTTTTCTCTCAATGTAATTGAAGTCCAGTTTGAATTAAATTGATTTTAATTAAATAATTATGTTCACTATCTCAAATTGGAGCTAAGTATAACCGTGTGCAGCGAAATAAAAATTAATTACAAATCTATGCTTAGCTCTAACACCTACAGCAGATTGTACATGGCTGTGTTGAATAATGTCCAAAATTCGGCTTGTGTGTGTGTGTGTGTGTGTGTGTGTGTGTGTGTGTGTGTGTGTGTGTGTGTGTGTGTGTGTGTGGCATAATGCACTGTGGACCTGGGGTATGCCATATGGCGAGCAGAAGATTCTGGATGCGATCTGACCTACATGTCTCTTTGAGATATAAGCCTTGTATCCATCTTCTCCTCTTCTCATGCCATGTATCTGCTCCATCACCGAGCTTTTCTTTTTCCAAAGGGAACGTCCGGATGAGCCGGGATGATCCCGATTCTCTGTTTTGAAGATGATCAAGTCATCCTGACTTCAATCGGCTGTGTCCGGTTGAGGTAATGCACCAAGCGTTAGCCTGAAATCACTAGCACAGAAGGAGAGACTAGTGGAATGTTTGTAAAGCTATACAGAGCTAGCTAAAAAAAAAGAAAAAAAAAAAGCTAGGATTAAAATGAATCAAGTCCAGAAAGTTGTACAATGTGTACCTGATAAAATAGCATGGCTAATGTAAAGACTTTAATTAGCATTAATGCTGTAATAGCAACACATGTACAGTAAGTGCTGGTTTAGCGCAGCTAGCACAAAAACACTGACAAATGGACAATGTAGCATGATAATAACAGCCTGGTGAGCAAAAAAACACACTAGATTAAAACTAGCAATTAAAGCACTGCTGCAGTAATATGACTAGCATATAAACACAGCTGCAGTAACATGACTAGCATTTAAAACACTAACAAAGAAACAAACTAGCAAACATTAACGAATAAAAATAAACACTAAATTAAACCTAGCATAAAACTAGCAATTAAAATGCTAGCATAAAAACACTAACGAATGGACAAACTAGCCATTAATAAATTAAAACCTAATAAATAGAATAAAAAACTAAGACCTTTCTTTCTTTCCTTTCTTTCTTTCTTTCTTTCTTTCTTTCTTTCAAACTGGTAATCCTTCTTTCTTTCCTACAGACATCTTATCTAAATAGAATTTTCTATCTGTATCTTTCTATAGCCTAGCCAACCAACCTTCCTTCTTTTTTTCCCCTCCTTTCACATTTATTTTTTAAACCAGAATTGCTATGTAGCATAAAAACTGATGCTGGAGTAGCACAACTAGCAAATTGAAAAACTATTATAATGTATAGGTAGCATGGCGAGTATGAATGAATAAATAAATAAATAAATAAATAAATAAATAAATAAATAAATAACATACCATAATGGCTAAATGTACTATGGATGCCATGAATGTGCTAATTTGCAATAGGATAAGCATGGATAGTGCTAACATGCTAACCAATGATGTAGCTGCTGAAGTACCACAGCTGTTACAAACACACTGCTAGCTTAAACTTATATATCGCTCTGCTATAAATCACACTCTTGCTAAAAGGCTGAAATGAGTCTTTTAGCATGCTGATCTTGTCATGCCATCATGTATGAGGTCAGTGTGTGTGTGAGGTCAGTGTGTGTATGTGTGTCCAGTTGCTGACCTTTGACCTGGAGAACAGAGCTGACCCCATGTTGGCGTTTTAGCTTTTGTCTGTTCAGCAGCTGTTTCTCATTACTCTAAGCTGTGTATGCTAAAGCTCATGCTAATGTGGCAGGTTAGCAACAACACCATGATTTACAGAGCTCAGGAAAGCATGAGAAGGTCCGACAGTTGATACAAGCCTGGCTTTTGTACATCTGACCATCTCTAGAATGCAGTGGAAACCTTCTCACTTTGGTTCACAAAGCCATCAAGCATTCTCATGGTAATATAAGAAGAAGGTATATGTTACAGCAAAGTTCTTCACAGATCTCGTGCTGGTTCTGAAGCTGGGGTCAGAGTGCAGGGTCAGTGATGTTATGGTGCAACAAAACATGGAACTGAGAAGGTTAAGGACCATGTTCAAGAGCATAACAGCGGCCATATGATGGTGCTGGGGCTTGAACCACTGACCTTCTGAGCAGGAACCCAGAGCATTAACTATAGTTTATCCACCTGCTTCTCCAAGGATGCTACCTTTTACCCCCTTATTCATTCATTCATTCTTTCTTTCTTTCTTTCTTTCTTTCTTTCTTTCTTTCTTTCTTTCTTTCTTTCTTTCAAGTTGGTGATCTTTCTTTGTTTCATTCATTGAGGCATATCCTTATCCAAGGAATGTTTTCTTTCCTTTCTTTCTTTCTTTCTTTCTTTCTTTCTTTCTTTCTTTCTTTCTTTCTTTCTTTCTTTCTTTCTTTCTTTCTTTCTTTCTTTCTTTCTTTCTTTCTTTCTTTCTTTCTTTCTTTCTTTCTTTCTTTCTTTCTTCTTCCTTCCTTCAGCAGCTCATTGCCAAGTCTTGACAGTATAGTTTGTTAAGTTGCTGTGAGAGTGTGTGTGTGTGTTATCTAACTAGCTCTTCATGTTACAGCGTGATGTTCTCCACAGGCGTGGTGATGAATTACAGTCCTGTCCTTGGTGCACTCAGTAAAATGAAAGTGCATTAGAGTTTTGAGATTTTAGAGAGCTGCTGCTGAGAGAATCACGGCTCTGGACACGTCAGTTCCGTTCGTCTGGAGTTTCAGAGAGGTGAGAAATATTGATTAAACCTGCACATGGCTGTAAATACAGACGAGAGTGTCTCACACACACACACACACAAACACGTATATATCCAAACATTTTGCAGGGGAAAAATTAGGACAAAAGGACAAAATATTTCTTTTTCTTCAAAACCAAAAAAATTCACTTAAACTATTTCTTTTTAATTAGGTAACGCAGAGCAAGAAATAGAGTGAGAGAGAGCAGGAGAGACAGATAGAGAGAGACTGTCTGAATAACAAGCGCTGAATGAAAGCTGACAGTTTATAGTAGACTTAATTTACTAATCTGTCAGTGCATATGGTTGAGAAATGGTTTTCATGTTTATATTGCCGAAGCTGCTTAATTATGTTCAAAAACTTGTACAAGCAAGCTTTAGGGAATCAGTTTTACATCACAAATCAGCCCATTAAGTGTGGACGCAATTTCTGCGACAGACATTTTGAGCATGCAATTGTTTATTTTGTTTAGAATTCGTTTAGAGCACAATGAGTTAGATACCAGTCCCAGTTTGGTCCCAGAGAAGGACAGTCCCAGTTTGATCCCAGAGAAAGACAGTCCCAGAGAAGGACACTCCCAGTTTGGTACCAGTGAAGGACACTCCCAGTTTGATCCCAGATAAGGACAGTCCCAGAGAAGGACACTCCCAGTTTGATCCCAGAGAAGGACACTCCCAATTTGATCCCAGAGAAGGCCACTCCCAGTTTAGTCCCAGAGAAGGACACTCCCAGTTTGGTCCTAGAGAAAGACAGTCCCAGTTTTTCCAGAGAAGGACAGTCCCAGTTTGGTACCAGAAAAGGACAGTCCCAGTTTTCCCAGAGAAGGACAGTCCCAGTTTTTCCAGAGAAGGACAGTCTCAGTTTGGTACCAGAAAAGGACAGTCCCAGTTTTCCCAGAGAAGGACAGTCCCAGTTTTTCCAGAGAAGGACAGTCTCAGTTTGGTCCCAGAGAAGGACAGTCCCAGTTTGGTCCCAGAGAAGGACAGTCCCCCTTTGTCCCAGAGAAGACCAATCCCAGTTTGGACCCAGAGAAGGCCACTCCGGAGTTTGGTCCCAGAGAAGGACAGTCCCATTTTGGTCAAAGAGAAGAACACTCCCAGTTTGATCCCAGTCATTTTGTACCACAGTCTAAATGCAGGGGGCGTGGCTTAATTCTAAGAAGAGAGTTTATGAAGTCTAAGAAGAGAAGAGTCTAAGAAGAGAGCTTCAGTGCTTCAGTAACAGTGAATGAGGTGTGGTCATTATGCTTCAGTCTAAGAAAACAGGTGTGGCTTCAGTGCTTCATTAATAGTGAAGAAGGTGTAAAGTAATCTCTGTAAAGTAAAAGAGGCATGGCCTGTGTACCTTTGTCTAAGTAAAAGAGGCGTGGCCTATGTATTTTTTTTAAGTAAAAGAGGCATGGGCCTATGTACCTCTGTAAAGTAAAATATTCGTGGCTTATATACCTCTGTAAAGTAAAAGAGGCGTGGCTTATGTACCTCTGTAAAGTAAAAGAGGCATGGCCTGTGTACCTTTGTCTAAGTAAAAGAGGCGTGGCCTATGTATCTTATTCGAAGTGAACCAAATAGGTGAGCTGTCGCTCTGTAGGAGTGGATTTTCTACACATCTCTCTCTCTCTCTCTCTCTCTCTCTCTCTCTCTCTCTCTTTCTTTTTTAGCACAGCTTTAATATAGATTAGTTTGGAAATTCATTATCCCTCCATTATCTTGCACCAAGAGCCACGTTGTAATGAGTCCCCTGGGAAACAGAGCACAAGAACAAGTGCTGAGGAGAGAAAGAATTCCTCACAGAGACGAAAAGACGTGAGAAAGAGGGGAGAGAGAGAGAGAGAGAGAGAGAGAGAGAGAGATGAGTGATAGTACAAGAACAGCAGGAGATGTCGTAGAGGCAGAAAACATCTGTCTCTGCCGCTCAAACATGGAGGGGGTGCCATTAACACAGATCTGTATTTCCTCCTTAGTCTTTCTCTTCTTTATCTCCTCCTCCTCTGTTCTTTCGTTCTCTCCACCCTTTCCCATTAGAGCGGGGAGGTGATAAGGCCTCTGGCAGAGGGAATATAATAAATCGTGGTGTAATTCCAGCTCCAGATCACTAACAGAATTCCAGCATATATGTGTGTGTGTGTGTGTGTGTGTGTGTGGCTGTAAATATCTATGTGATCAAA
>JAUCMX010000009.1:2445786-2471406 GCA_033459395.1 Hemibagrus guttatus | reverse complement strand
TTGTACGGATATCTGGCGAGCTTCTGTAGTTTAAAAGTTAATGTCTTGAAGTTGAGTCTTCTCTGATGAGAGGAAATTCTTTCTCTGTACCTCAAGCAGCAATCTTTCCATGCAGAAAGTGTTTTTTCATGCTGTGGTTTCTTCCATTGCCGACACTAAGCAGGGTGAAGCATGGTGGTGGGAGCATCATGGTTCGAGACGGCTTTCCTGCGGTCACAGAGGGACGAATACATTTCAAATTCTATTCAAATTTTAAGGAGAAGATCTGGGGTTGTTTCTTCATGATGTTTCTTCTTATTTATTTATTTTTGTTACTGATACATGATGTCTTACCTCAATGTACCTCAACTTCAACTTCAACTCCATCCTGTATCGAAAAAACGCTTTATCTCTGACTCGACAAAGTGATAACGTAAAGTACAGACACTGGAGACTCCTTCTATAAATGTTAAGTAAACAGTTCCTTATGGAAAACTTTACCATGTTCAGGTGAATTTACTGTTTCTGTGATCACATATTAAAATATGAACACCGAATCTTCTTCTTCTTTCGGTTTTTCCCCTTCAGGGGTCGCCACAGCGAATCATCTCTCTCCACCTATCCCTATCTTCTGCATCCTCAACACTTGCCCCCACTAGCTTCATATCCTCATTAATTCCATCCATATACCTCCTCTTTGGCCTTCCTCTTTGCCTCCTGCCTGGCAGCTCCATGTCCAACATTCTCCTCCCAATATACTCACTCTCCCTCCTCTGAACATGTCCAAACCATCTTAATCTGGCCTCCCTAACTTTGTCCCCCAAACGTACAAACATGAGCTGTCCCTCTGATGTACTCGTTCCTAATCCTGTCCAATCTTGTCACCCCCAAAGAGAACCTCAACATCTTCAGCTCTGCTACCTCTAGCTCTGACTCCTGTCTCTTCCTCAGTGACACTGTCTCTAAACCATACAGCATGGCCGCTCTCACCACTGTCCTGTACACCTTCCCCCTTTATTCTCGCTGATATTTTCCTCTCACACAGAACTCCCGACACCTTTCTCCACCCATTCCAACCTGCCTGCACTCGCTTCTCTACCTCTCAAAATATGAACACCGAATATATTTTGAATATGATTTTCGGGTGTTTTTTTTTGATCATGTTTAGATCCCGTCCCAATTATACATCTCTGTAATAAACACAACACGGCCGGCTCAGCAATCTGATCATTTCAAGCTCACACCTCCAGACTGTTCGCGAGTGGACTTGCTGATTCTGACGATATTACTCGCCGGTATTTCCGAGCAGACGAATGCTAATGCAATTTGCGGTTGATTAGATCGGCTCAGTGGCACTTGTGTTCACGTATATGGCTATAAGAAGAAATCAAAACTATAAATGCACACTGAAAAGGGTTACTTTTTAAGCCGATTTTCCTTGTACTTCAAGCCTCATCACTCGACTCTCTCTCTCGATCTCTGTCTTTTTCTTTTTTTTTTACTTGTTTCTGAAAAGTCGCTAAGCTGTGAAATAAATTTCCTTTTCTCAGAGCACCATTTATGTGGGCCGTGCTGTAAGGCTGCTTAAATCCCCTAGCATGCCTCTAATTATTTTATGGCTTTGGAGTTTGATGTGTGTGCTTTGAATATGAGGTTACTGAGGCCCTCAGACACACGAGCACTGGGAGTAAACACTCGCCAATGTGAGAGGGGGATGAATTAGGCAGACATGCTTTTGCTAAAGCACAGTCCCTGTTCTTCTCTTCTGTGTGTGTGTGTGTGTGTGTGTGTGTGTGTGTTTTTACTTCATGCTTTATCGCTTCCTTAGCCTTCCTTTTTCCTGCTTAAATCTCCTCAAATCCCTGGCTAGCTAGCGGCTAAAGCTACACGGTATTCATAAAGAAGTCTCCTAGCAACAGAACAGCTCTCACTCTTTTCTATCTAAAAGGGACTTTTGGGCCGAGTGCATGAGAGGGTGTGAAAAGAGAAGACGATGATGAGGATGACAAAGCCCACGAAGATGATGCCCTGGGTTTTTTAGTCACTCTGTGAGCCTTTTGAGAGCGTGTTTGCCTCAGTTTCATAATAATCGTTTCTCTCAGGATGGGAAGAGGAAATTATCTCGTGGTGAACAGAAAAGCACATGTGTGAGAGTACGGTGCATGCTGGGGTTGCAGGTCATGCTTTATTTTTTGGGACTTGGCGAGTGTTTAGCAGAAGGGAGGATCCGTGACTGTGTGTGCCAGCGATGATGGGATTAAGCTGAGCATTACAGAACCTCCCTTGGTAAATTTTGGCGGTCGAGTGGGAGAACTGCGGCCTCCCTCGAGATCAGGTTGCCTCCCTTGTCATAGTGATTGTGAGCAGAACTTTCAGGAGCATCGCTGGATTCCTTCACGATGCAGCACCAGGCTGTTCTCAGAATCTCCATGATCCCTGTGACCCTCACACTCTTACTCATAGGGGTGTGTGACATCATCAGGTCTGACTGATGCCTCCTCCATGGTTAGAAGGTTGTACAGATTCCCATGGAGATTCTAGCGCTTTCAAGCACCTCATAATTCCAGAGTCCAAGCAGCTGGAGCTGTTTATGTCTCTTTCAGTTCTGAGATCCATCTCAGAGTCCAGGCTAGATAATGGCCATGGAGTCTCATTAATCCTGTGAGGAGGAAATTTGAAATATTAAGGATTTTTCCCCCATGTGAAGCCTGATTTGCTCCATTAACAGCAAAGTTCTGAGATTTTTTTTTAAAGGCACTGTTTCAAGCAGAAAGAAAAATTCAGCCTTGACATTTGGAAAGGAATAGTAGGTGTGACCTGTCCAGCTTCTTTAAAATTTATTAGCCAAGCAGACTGAATTCCTTCTGGCCTATTAGTCTGAGTTGATTTGTTCACTTTTTGGGTTGCTTTCCTTCTGAAAGTAATTAAAGAATCAAAAGCCTTTCCAAAAATAGTCTGAGAAGCGTGTAGGGTTGAGAACATCCTGATAAATCTCTGTACTTTGGCTAAGTTTGTGCCTTTTGTTTTGGGTTAAAATTGCATGAACCTTAAACACATGGCAAGCTTGATTCACCTCCTGCAGTCAAGTCGATTCAGAGTTGAATCACTTTCACACTACAGTACGATTGAAATGAAGTGAACCTCAGAACGAGAGCAGGATAACATCTACCTGTGCCTCTCGATAAGATGTTCACCAAAGTCAAAAGATATGTCCCTAACAAAGATAACAAACAGAGATCAAACCTGATCTTTATATGAAAGGAATCCTCACCTCAACAACTGAGATAATGTAAATAAAGCTGAAATAGACAATCGGTAAAAAAATGTTAACTTTGCACGGCAAACATCATAGTCTGGGAGCTAGCCACCGAGAGGCTAAATCTGAGAAATCTGGGGGATAACAAACTCCTGCAGAGGAACATACTTAAAATTCAATTTACATCAAGTCAAGAATTCAAAGGGCATTTGTTGCTAAGTCGTTTCACTTCTGCCTTTATCTGTACTTTTAAGAGTCATGTCAGCGCTAAATAAATTAGCGATATGGAGCTAGGAGCTGAACTGAATTAGTTGAGAGTCTAGTAGAGTTTTATATTGTTCAAATAGATAAAGTATTAAAAAGGAAAAAAAGGGACATACTTTCATCTTTTACCGTATGTCATCTTTTTGGCACAACCATGCTAAAGAGGAAAGGTGGAGAACGTTTGATGTATGAATCTAATTATCAATGTGTCTCCTACAGGTCCTAGCTAACACACACACACTCATATCCACCATGCACAAACAGAGCATGGGAGGGTTATTTGGCTCCCACAATGCACTGCTGACACCACAGTCCATCAAAGGCACGGCGGCAGAGAGAGCCGAAGCCCCCCAGCTGAAAAGAACAATTACCACTTCTATCACCTCCTCCAAATTAGCATTCATTGGCGATATGATTTACTACAAAGACAAGCCATTTCACCCTGCATTCTCCCTCCCTTTCTATTCTTCCTTTCTTCTCCTCTTTTCTCTGTCGCTTCTCCACGGGACCGGGTTAATGTAGTAACATTTGTATTCTCCTCCCGAGCCTCACAGAGTGAAGATGAGGATCTGCTGCAGGTCAGACCAGCCTTTCTCTTTCTCTTTCTTTCTCATCCTCTGCCCTTTGCGGAGATAAAGGCATCGTAATTGCATTTGCATATCGAACAGGGCTGGGCGTCGTAAAGGTCGTGACTCTGGCATTACTTGACTCTGTGGTGAACATGAAAAGCCCCATGAACTTGGTTCACTCCGGTGCTTACAGATACAGTTGCAAGATTGCAGATTTACAGAAATTCATGCACAGTGATAAATGGGTGAGGTTAAAGGTGAGGGGTGGGGTTTAAAGGGTGAGGGGTGGGGTTAGAGCTTGTATTCTATTTGGCTGTTTTTACACTGGACCTGCAGACTTGACTCTGCACCCAGGATCGATTTTGACCTCGACTGGGGACAGGGTTTGTTGCAGGTTTGCTTTCTTGTAAGATATTTAGCTGTACACACAAGCATGAGAGAGACATGTGTTCTTCCTGACGTTCTCAGTGCAAGCAATCTTGCTCCGGTCTTATGAAACAGTGTTGGAAATATTGTTTTTATATCTGCTGACCATAACCACCATTTCCCATCAGGAAAGAGTGAACAGGTATCTTCCACACCTGATGCAGAGTGCAGCACGGTTTGGCTGAAGCAAACCCCAGCCTTCAATGGACATGGTTCCCATTTTCAGGAGGATCAAGGATCAGTTCTCTGGACCATTGACAAGCTTGACCAAACGTGACACGACGCCAGTAGAACCAAACTCAAATGGCTCAGAATCTGTGAAAAAAGCATGCAAATCTGAAAGTGACCTTTGATTCGTAAAAGGTGAATGTGGTAGCTTAGTGGTTAAGGTCATAGACTACTGATCAGAAGGTTGTGAGTTTAAATCCCAGGTCCACCAAGTGTCCACAGCTGGGCCCCTGAGCAAGGCCAATAACTCTTAGTTGTATAAAATGAGATAAATTGTAAGTTGCTCTGGAGAAGGGAGTCTGCCAAATGCTGTAAAGGTCTTAGGTTTCATGGAAAATATGCTTTGAAGTACCATGTCTCCAAAAAGGTGAGAATCCTACATAAACTCAAAGCTGGTCTCTTTCTCTAAAAAAGTATTGCACTATTGGTTAGGACCGAAGTTGAGAGCAGACTCTTTGATTCACAGGAACTGGTTTTATAAGAAAACTTTGGCTGTAACTCACTTTGGCTCACACCACACTACACATTTATTATTTTCTTACAACAGTATGGCCTGAAATGTTCCATACATGTATACTGGTCATCACAGACCTGTAGGTCATCCTGGGGATACAAAGCGCAGAAATACACCCTTGACAGGACACCATGAGAATCACAGAGGCATCACACACTGAAAATGGTGGGAGGAAACTGTAGAACCTAGAGGAACATGGACATGTGACATCCACATAGATAGTTACCTGAGCTCAGGATTAAACCCTGGGCTCTGAAGATGTGAGGCAACAACTCTAGACATTAATCTGAGCTTTCTATTTCCAGTCCTGTGGACCCCCTTCACAGTTTGAAGTTTTCTCCTCTCTTAACACACCTGGGTCATCTCATTAAGAGCTTAATAATTAGATGATCATTTGGATCAAGTGTGTCTGCAGTAGGGAGAAGTTTAAACTCTACACAACTGGAGTTTATAATCCATGTTGTTGAGCGTTAACCAGTCTGTAAAGCTCAAGGGAAACCTGAGAGTTCTATGCCTGACCCTTTAGTAAAGGGGTTTTTTGGCAAGTAGAACTCCTTCAGAAAGCTACAGCCATTAACCATTCCAAGAACCCTTTAAAAAACTGTTTTTCTAAGAGTGTAGGTTTGCCACTTATGTGGAAAAAAGATGATTAAGCCAAGTATGATCGATTGTCTAATTCCATTTATAGCCTACATCATTTGTTATAGAGCTACAGGGTAGTTGATTTCACTGTGGTACATCATTCATATTTGTCAGTGTGACTTTTTTAATTCATTTATTTATTTATTTTTGTTTCTCTTCTGCTGAAGGGATTGATGAAGTGGCTATGAACTTTATTCATCTCTGACTGGAAAATGAGAAAGGTCTGACTGGTCACCATACTAAAGCATGTGAAGGAATAATGACATGCCAAGTTCATGACAATGCTCCTTGACAAATGTTTGTTTTTTTAACACTCGTGTACTCGATGACTGGCACATTATTGATATCATCAAAGTGTGGACTTGGAGGAGGACCATACCATCTGCCAACTTGCTAGTCCAGACTTGAGGTATGGAGTGCCTTCACCTTCTACTATTTCTTCTTTAGTATCCTGATCCTAGCACAGTGGTGCAAGAGACATTGTCAAGAGACATTAATGCCTCCTGAAAGTTCTAGGGTCGTGAGTTCCATCCTGAGGTCCAGTTATTGCTTTGATTGCTTGAGGGTCTCCACGAGTTTCCTTCAGGTTCTCAGATTCTTCAAGTTGGTAGCTTTGATTGGTTGGTAGATTTTTGATGGATTGGCGTCCCATATAAGACCTTACACACATTATTCCCAGGATAGCCTTTGGACCCACCACCATCTTGACCAGGATAAAACATTTACTACAGAAAAATTAATGAACTTCTGTAGGGTTTCTCTTATTTCTTTTTTTGTTAGAAAGTTAAGTTCTGGTTTCCCTGATTAAACTCTCTTCAAAGAAACAGAATTGTGATGTTGCCAGGATTTTCTCTAGTTAAACACCAAGATATTGAACAAACACTAGTTTTCTCGACACCACTGAAATATTTTATTGAGCAAAATAACTGATGAGTATGCGTTTTTTTTTTTTTTTTTACAAAAACGTCAATCAAACACCCTTCTCTCTCTCATTCTACGAGGCATGTTTACATTTAGCTAACTCCGTCCCTCCTGTTTCTGTCTCATCAGAGGCCAAAAATGTCAACAAATCCACCACACAGATTCGCTGCGGATCTCTCTGATCGCCGGCGGCCGCTCGAATAACAGACAAGACAAATAATCAGGGAGTTGAATATATCGCTTTCACAGGTTAAAGAGCCAAGAAAAACAGCCTGACTCCACTTTCGCTAACCTTTCTCCCAGGCCTAGCACCAGATCTAATTAAGGTGTCTTGGCCAGAAAATATGCTCCAAATCTGCTCCCAATTATGGCTAATATGTCTCTGCTAAAGCTGAAACAGTCTCCTATCCGGAGACGGAGTCCTGTGACACATTTAAGCCATGGCAAATGTTACATTTATCAAGGCATGTTGTGTATGTGTGTGTGTGTGTGTGTGTGTGTGCACCATGTCAGGGATCATAGAAGCAATTTGTTCAGGTTGTATATGTTTCCACCACCACAGCAGTGAATTGAGTGATAGATTGTGTGTGTGTGTGGGAAAGACAAAGCAGTGAGTACAGAAAAGCGCTGACTGGGGAATTAAAGTTTTTTTGTGTGTGTGTGTGTGTGTGTGTGTGTGTGTGTGTGTTATATGTTCCAGTTTTAATCAGCAGCACGGTGATGTCTGCAGGAAGCCGTGTTGATTAAAACACACTCGAGCAGGAAGTGGGATTACAGAAAATGGGGTTACAGGCTCCCTGTGACGAATTCCATGCAGTTCTCTGGTCTCCAAATCAATATGCATGGTGTGTGTGTGCGTGCGTGCGTGCCTGTGTGCGTGTGTGTGTGTGTGTGTGTGTGAGAGAGGTATTAAGCTCTACATGTGGACCAAACTGAATACACTGATAAGGTGATTGGAACATGCAAAAACTTTGACCTTGCTTGAAATCATCTTTACTTTACTTGTGAGTTTTGATCCACTTGTGGGTGGATGGGTGGATGGGTGGATGTGTGGATGTGTGTGTGGATGGGTGGGTTTATGGGTGTGTGGATGGGTGGGTTTATGGGTGTGTGGATGGGTGGGTTTATGGGTGTGTGGATGGGTGGATGGAGAGATGGATGGAGAGATGGATGAACTCAGAACTTCTCCACAATGGAATTTCATGAGTTGCTCATAGTGAAGAACAAAGAAGAACAAAAATTATTGAATGCTTTAAATCTTTGAGTGTTGAGTTATAATTATGAACAATATAATGAATTATTAGTTCATATCCAGAGTTTTTTGGAGGGAGCACCTCCGGTTCTGAAGGATTCAGGCTGAACTGGATCAGAGCCAGCGTAAATCAACTCTTCCAGCAGAAGCTCCAGATTGACTGCAAAATCTGGATAATGTGGTAAAGAGCTATAATTCATTCCTGAAAGCTGAGCAGTGGGAAAGATGGACATGACTACGCTGTAATGATAAATTACATTATAAACAAACACAAAGCATGCACATGCACAAACACACACCTGTCCTCCACACCCTAACACACACACTCTTGCATGGCTGATGACGGAGAGTGTAATGGTGCATTACAGGTGAAGCCTCAACAAGCCATTTATCAGTAGAGGCATTCAATTAGAATGAACAGAGAGAGAGAGAGAGAGAGAGAGAGAGAGAGAGAGAGAGAGAGAGAGAGAGAGACAAAGATTCTGAGAGAATGAGAAAAATAAAGTGAGAAATAGGGATAGAGAGAGAGAGAGAGAGAGGAGAGAGAGAGAGAGAGAGAGAGACTGAGAGAATGAGAAAAATACAGTGAGAAATAGAGAGAGAGAGAGAGAGAGAGAGAGAGAGAGAGAGAGAGACTATTTGATATTGATGTCCATAGGAAATTGTCAACTAGCTTCTGCTAATTTGACCATAAAGTCAAAACCATAAACTCTCTCTCTCTTTCTCTCTCTCTATTTCTTGCTGTATTTTTCTCATTCTTTCAGTCTTTGTCTTTGTGTGTGTGTGTGTGTGTGTGTGTGTGTGTGTACTACACAATAATATTCTTTCCTTCTATATTAAAAACTGTGATCATTTTCCCCCTTTGTAGTTCATACAAAGTAAAATTAGTCCAATGGAAGAAAGAAAAGAGAAAAATGGCAAAGGTGCTCATTAAAACATGCAACGCTTAGAGGCAGGTAAAAATAAAAAAAATAAAGTAACAATTTTTTTTAAGAATTTAGCGTAAAAATACTAATTGTATGAGTTATGGGATATTTTCTATTTATAAAGAACAACATTCAAGCAGATTTTCTGATTTTCTACAGCCTCCATTTTATTAGACCAGCTTCACTTCACTTCACTAACATAAAAAAAATTATAAAAAATAATCATAAAAAAAAGAATGAATTATGTTAAAAAAAAGAAAGGTAGACATTATTTATACACACATTTTATATATATATATATATATATATATATATATATATATATATATATATATATATATATATATATATATACACTATATTGGCAGAAGTTTTGGGACACCCCCCCAAATCATTGAGTTCAGGTGTTGTGTTTCAGGGGTTGGGCTCAGCCTCTTAGTTCCAGTGAAAGGAACTCTTAATGCTTCAGTATACCAAGACATTTTGGACAATTTCATGCTCCCAACTTTGTGGGAACAGTTTGGGGATGACCCCTTCCCGTTCCAACATGACTGCACACCAGTGCACAAAGGAAGGTCCATAAAGACATGGATGAGTGAGTTGGGTGTGGAGGAACTTGACTGGCCTGCACAGAGTCCTGACCTCAACCTCATAGAACACCTTTGGGATGAATTAGAGCGGAGACTGCGAGCCAGACCTTCTCGTCCAACATCAGTGCCTGACCTCACAAATGCGCTTCTAAAGGAATGGTCAAAAATTCCCATAAACACACTCCTAAACCTTGTGGAAAGCCTTCCCAGAAGAATTGAAGCTGTTATAGCTGCAAAGGGCGGGACAACTCCATATTACATTCATGTGCATGTAAAGGCAGACGTCGCAAGACTTTGGGCAATATAGTGTATGTCTGAAACCCAGTCGAGTTACTGAGTATGAGAATCTTTCCCTGTTTAAATATTAACTCTTGGACTTCCTGACTTTGTCTGAGATGAGTTCCACATGATGAACCCATCAGGACCACAACATCCACTTAGGAGAAACCAGAACAGAGACGCCATCAACTTTACCACTTCATGAGTTTTTATGAGTGGAAACTTGTTGTAAACTAAACGATATAATTATCAGTAAAATGTATATTACATAACCTTCTTTTTTTGGTTTGGATTGTACGAGTGCTGAATGAGGGCAGCTGTGTGTCGAGTGTGTCTGTACATACCGACCAGGATGCAGGTTTTTTCGTCTTTTGACAAAGTTCCTGTCGAGTTCCTCCCACCTCCACGCTCAGGCGCCGTCGTTCGCTCGCCCCTGACGCACTCGTCCGCCTGTACGTTGTGTCAACAGGATGAGCTAACAAATGGAGAGAGGCGAAAAACAGTGCAGCTGCATCGAGGAGGGGGTGTGGGGGGGGGTGAGAGAGAGAGAGAGAGAGAGAGAGAGAGAGAGAGAGAGGAGAGAGAGAGAGAGAGCTAGCTCCTGCTGTGAGGAAACCGAGGAGGACTCGCGCTCTATCGCTCGGTGAATAAACTGAGACCTTTGACTGCTACAAAAGTTGTGAAATTATTGAAAAGGGGAAATTATATGAATCCATTTGTTACCTTGTTCAAGGTAAGCAGCGTGCTGATTGGGTCTTCAAGGCTGCCTTTGTTTAGATCTCGGAGCCGAGCGTGAGTGAATGTGGCACACCGACATAATGTCAAAAAAGAGCTGATGCTTTTTCCAAGGATAATCTTAAAAGATAAATCGATTTTGAGCAGTAAGCCAAGCAAGCTTCTGACATTATTTAAAAGCATTCGGACCAGGCAATCAAATGCTTTTCTTCACTGCTTAAAAGGACCGATGTTTAGCTGTGGTTTACTCAGAATTCAGAGACCTGAAAGAGATGATGGAGGTGTAAGCATGAGAGTCTTAAAGTACGAAAGACAGGTAGGTAAAAGGCGTGGCTTAAAGTACGAAAGGCAGGTAGGTAGGAGCTGTGGCTTAAAGTACGAAAGGCAGATAGGTAGGAGGCGTGGCTTAAAGCACAAAAGGCAGGTAGGTAGGAGGCATGGTTTAAAGTAAGAAAGGCAGGTAGGTAGGAGGCGTGGCTTAAAGTACAAAAGGCAGGTAGGTAGGAGGCGTGGCTTAATGTTAGAAAGACATGTTGGTAGTAGGCATGAACTAAAGTTAGAAGGCAGGTAAGTAGGAGGTGTGGCTTAAAGCAAGAAAGGCAGGCAAGTAGGAGGTGTGGCTTAAAGCAAGAAAGGTTCTAACACGTAATGTTAGAAAGATAGGTATGCAGTGTGGCCTAAAGTTAGAATGGCAGATAGGTAGGAGGCGTGGCTTGACGTTTGAAAGGCATTTAGGTAAGATGCATGGCTTAATGTTAGAATGGCATTTGGATAAGAGGCGTGGCTTAATGTTAGAAGGCAGGATTGTACATTAAAAGAGGTTCAGATGAGACTGAGAAATTTCGCAGAGCTGTTGTTATGCTAATTTGCTAGTTCTGCTAGTTCAGAATGAAATGAAAATGGAATTGGAAGTGAATTAGATGACAGTAGGGTACATTTCAGCTCCCTGTGGTACGATGTAGAGTCGATGTAAAGCTCTACAGCCATCTTTAACATCTAATTATGCAACTTAATTGAGTTTTATAGGTACATTCCATCCTTCAGGTATGTAAGTGTACTCTTGTGGGAATTCTCTGACAAGTGTTTGTTCCTTGAATGTAAAGTCTGGTAACGTTATTCCAAGATGTTCCATTTGATTTTAGTACGGAATTTTCTGAAATGCTGAAAAGGGCCAACAGATCCAAGTCTTCTGAAGTGAATATGTAAGGAAGCGAGAGTGCCTCGGCTAAGCTACACTTAGCGTAAACTTTGAAAATGAAAACATCAAATACATATAGATTCAACTGTGAAGGTCAAATTCCACCGCTTTGTTACGGGTCTGTCTGGGTCAGCGGTTCACACACTGTTCTTCTCAGTACATCTCTTCCGTCAGTGCTGCGCTGGTGTTTTTAGTGTCAGGGTCTCGATCATAAATAACACACCCCTGTGGCCTGCAGATCTCTGATATATTAGTGCAAGCTGTCAACCTCAGTGAGTGTGTGAGATAGAGAGAAATGGACTCCACGAGAGAGAAAAAAAAGAAAGATAGAGCGAGACAGAGAGAGAGAGAGAGAGAGGAGAGATGTATTAGCCACGGCTGTCAGAATGAAAGAGAGCTTATGTTGAGGCCGGGGGGGCGGAGTCTGCGCCGGCCTGATTGATAGCCTCTCTCCGCACGTTATAAGGAATGAGTGATCCGCCTGTCATCCATCACTCGACAAAACGAGAGAAAAAAGAGGAGCGCCATACGAGGCCCACAGCCGGACCGAAGTAAATCACGCAGGCCTTATTTTCCTGATTGCCTCCATGACAAGACAGACCGAGGCTAGGCTAACGCTAAAGCTAACAGCCTCTGCAGGGAAAGCACAGGCACGGCCAAGACGCGTAAATCTCACACGAATCCAATCAGTCACACGCAGAGGCGACCACATGGCTGATACCTTTTTAACACCTACACCCACACAGAAAGAGAAGAGAGAGAGAGAGAGAGAGAGAGAGAGAGAGAGGGAGAAAATTTTCTAATTTAGATTCACAAATAACAAAAACACACACACTGAAAGTTTCTCACAATCCATATATACTTATAGTCCTCTATATATAGTCCTCGATGCTAACCGCTAGTAAATAGTAACACGTCTGAGTGAAATATTCCAGAAACGTCCGTCTCATTTTCCACCCTCAACGCATCTTCACGCTTTTAAGGTCCTCAGAACAACATGCTAAGTCATAGAAATGAGACGCGATTAGCCACAGTCATTAGCTACCATGCTCTATACCAGTCATATACCATATTCCAGTTGCCTAGCAACACCATTGTCATGATATCGCCTGATCAATTATCAAATATTGTGTGCAGATTATGTTTTCCACCATGATGCTGTTGGATTCTGGGTTCTGATTGGTCAGAAGGTGCTAAAAGTCTCAGACTGTAAATATCTATCTATCTATCTATCTATCTATCTATCTATCTATCTATCTATCTATCTATGGTGTGAGCCTTATGCTGCATTTAAGTCCCGTTGCTCATGTGTTGTGGCTTTTGTGACACCAAATTTTCCCTTGGGGACAAATAACGTACTCTGTACTCTACTCTGCTAATACATCATCGTTTCTATAGTAACCACTCATTCACAGGGATTTGTGGGAAAAAAATGTGGGAGAGGAAAACGAATAAATGTAACTATAAGCAGGAATAAAGATGTCCTATGTTAAATGTGTGTGTGTGTGTGTGTGTGTGTGTGTGTGTGTGTGTGTTGCTGTGGTATAAGATGAATAAAGCTCATCATCACCCCACCCTGTCACTGATTATTTCCCTACAACAGCACAACCCCAAGTGTGAAAAAGTATTGGCGTATCATGATAAGAGATTTCTGCTATATCTCACAGCTGGATTATCTATGGATGAGGGATAAAGGGTGATGAATCTAAGTCTGAGTCTGAGTCAACACAGCAGAATCCTTCCATCAAATCCCAGTTTACACATCTCTCTCATCCTCTCTCTCTCTCTCTCTATCTCTCTCTCGCTCTATCTCTCTCAGGCGCACACATTCTGTAAATCCCTCTGTTTGATCATTAAGGAAACACGTCCATCTTTTTTTGATGTCTATTTTTGAGATAGATTCCAGTTATATTGGAACAGAAGCTCTATTTCTTCTGAATGTTCAGTTTAAGATCAATAGCAGAGAGAGAGAGAGAGAGAGAGAGAGAGAGAGAGAGAGAGAGAGAGAGAGAGAGAGACTTTGATCGGAGGGAATCATGTAGTGATAAAAGGATCAAGAGAAAGGAGGATAAAGAAGATAGTAAGAGAAGAAGGTTAAATAATGGAAAAAAAAGAAAGAAAGAAAGAAAGAAAGAAAGAAAGAAAGAAAGAAAGAAAGAAAGAAAGAGAAAGAAAGAAAGAAACTGTGAGAAGGTGGGATATAGAGTGATAGAAGGATAGAAGGATAGAAGAAAGAGAACGAAGGGGATATTGTGACAGAAAGAAAGAAAGAAAGAAAGAAAGAAAGAAAGAAAGAAAGAAAGAAAGAAAGAAAGACTACTGATTAAAGGAAAAATAGAGAAAGAAAAACAGAGAGGGATGGGAAGAGATGGATGGACAATGGTGTGTGTGTGTGTGTGTGTGTGTGTGTGTGTGTGTGTGTGTGTGTGTGTGTGTGTGTGAAATACAAAATGGAAGGAGGGGCATCACGGCATGCTTTTATCTTTTTAACGTCAGAACAGAAACGTCTCTCTGAAGAGCATCTCTTTGATTCTCTCTCTCTCTGCTTCTTTCTTCCTCTAATTACTTTTTTTGGCATACGATGAGTCTGGCCAAGCGAGAGAGAGAGAGAGAGAGAGAGAGAGAGAGAGAGAGAGAGAGAGAGAGAGAGAGAGAGAGAGAGAGAGAGAGAGAGAGAGAGAGAGAGAGAGAGAGAGAGAGAGAGAGAGACCAGAACAGAACAGAGTAATGGGCAAATCCACTAATGAATTGTGTCTCTGTAAGTGAGTGTCTATGTGTGTGTGTGTGTATGTGGGGGAAAGGCCGGGTGTGTAATGTGATTTTAATGTCTATAATGATCCTGTACAGTGGAGATGCCAAGCGTGTGGGGGGGCGATCAGAGGAACACAGGTGCTCCTCTGATAGAAATGTAAATTAATAAGCTGCCATTGGTGGTAACTAATCGAGCTGTCTGCTACGAGCCCTCCATTAGCCCCATCTCTTTTTGTAAAAAAAATGACAGTGCAGTTAAGTGACTAAGTAACCCGTCGGTTAACGTCATTTAACCTTTGTGATTCGAAACGTGCGGTAAAAAAGCATGTCAAAGTCTAATGCACTCGCCGAATGCTAATTAGTCCATCTGGTGAAAAATAAAAAAATCTCTTTTTTTGTGCCATGTACTTAGCTCTACTTAAAAACAACACGGCTTTTTATTCTTGACAAAGACTGCGTTAATTCATCCCCCCACACACACACACACACACACACACAGTAAAAAGACGCTCATTTATGCTACGTTTAACTTTCCTCAGAAGTAGGAAGTCAGTAAGGATCGTTTTGAATCTTCGATGAATTCAAGCTGCAAAGTCAGACAAAAACACGGACGCCTCCATGTCCGCCTTTTTTTTAGCAACAAGCTAGCCGTCTAACCGTAACGACTGATGTATATTCATCGTCACGAAACGTCGATGTTATAGATTTAACAAATGAATATGTCTGTATTTTGATTGAACTAAATAAAATTCTTGAGTTAAGGAAAGGTTTTCTTTTTTCTTTTTTTTTTCTCAGGAAATTCTGAATTATGGATTTTGGTTAAAGGCAGCGTCATGATTGACATTCGCAAACACCTTGGTCAAAAATAGCTCCCAAAAAATATCAACAAGATTAAAAAATGGGTAGGAATCTCAGATATTGCCTCAATCTACTTGAATGTGAAAAGATTTTTTGTCAACAATGTGTTTTTCAGGCATGTGAACATGTACTTAGCTTTAAAAAGGTTGTTTTGACAAAACCTGAGGTAATTTGTGCCCCTCCCCCACCACTATCACACACTCACTTACAAACACACAAGTAAAAATAGATTAATTTTGTTATGTAAGCCCAGTTTTATTCTTTACTGGAACGTAGAAAGACCGATAAACTGGGAATTGATGGACAAGATATTGATTCATTCAGTGTTATCAAAAACAAAAAAGCTTTAATTCATAACAAAACCTGAGGTAATTCCTGCCCCTCCCCCGCTCACTCACAAACTTACTTACACTCAAAAGTAAAACTAGATTTATTTTGTTATACAAGCCCAGTTTTTTTCTTTACTGGAACGTGGAAAGACCGCTAAACTGGGAATTGATGGACAAGATATCGATTCATTCAGTGGATTTAAAAAAATGCTGCATTATCAAAAACAAAAAGCTTTTATTCATAACAAAACCTGAGGTAATTCATGCCCCTCCCCCGCTCACTCACACACTTACTCACACTCCAAAGTATAACTAGATTTATTTTGTTATACAAGCCCAGTTTCTTCTTTACTGGAATGTGGAGAGAACGATAAACTGGGAATTGCTCAAGAAAATGATTTTAAACATTGTCTGTAGGGGGGGGGCACGGTGGCCTCACACCTCCAGGGTTGGGGGTTCGATTCCTGCCTCCGCCGTGTGTGTGGAGTTTGCATGTTCTCCCCGTGCCTCAGGGGTTTCCTCTGGGTACTCCGGTTTCCTCCCCCAGTCCAAAGACATGCATGGTAGGTTGATTGGCATCTCTAAAATTGTCCGTAGTGTATGAGAGTGTGTGTGTGTGTGCCCTGCGATGGGTTGGCACTCCGTCCAGGGTGTATCCTGCCTTGATGCCCAATGAAGCCTGAGATAGGCACAGGCTCCCCGTGACCCGAGTGTAGATCGGATAAGCGGTAGACATTGTCTGTATTATTAAAAACGAAAAAAAAACTTTTTCTCATAACAAAACCTGAGGTAATTCGTGCCCCTCCCCCACACTGACTTACTTACAGTCAAGAGTAAAAATAGATTTATTTTGTTATACAAGCCCAGTTTTATTCTTTACTGGAATGTGGAAAGACCGATAAACTGGGAATTAATCAACAAGATAATGATTTATTCAGTGGAATTTGCCGGTATTATTAAAAAAAACAACCTTTTATTCATATCAAAACCTCCCCCGCTCACTCACAAAAACTAGATTTATATACAGATTGTGCTGACATGGGGGAAAAACATATAGAAAATAGTAATCAACCCCCAAAATTCCTTCTTGTAAAGTCTGTCCATTTTGTAAACCAGTTATTTTGAGTCATACACACCCAGTTTCCTCTTTACTGGAACAGTGAAAAGACCCATAAAACTACAAAATGATTGAGAAGCTAATAACTTATACAGTGGATTTCAAACAATGTGTGTCGAATTATTTTTTTAAAAACATTACCTTTATTCTTGACAACATGTGAGGTCATTCTTGAACTGAGTCTGTCCACTTGATAACTGTCTGGAAAACATTCCCAGGCAGTTTATAAACAGAAACTTTATTGATCTCAAGGAAAAGGAAAAGGAAAATTATTCTAGCTACTCAGCTAACTCCTTGTACAGATAGGGCAAAATGTCATAAGAAGAAGAAGTTGTTTTCGGCTGCTCCCTGTTCGGGGTCGCTACAGCGGACCAACTGGTCCGCACATCAACTTGGCAAATGTTTTACACCGGATGCCCTTCCTGACGCAACCCTCCCATTTTTCCGGGCTTGGGACCAGCACTGCGTCCAGTGGCTAGGGTTGAGGCATTGGCTGGGAATCGAACCCAGGCCTTTCACATGATAGGGGAGAAACCTACCACTGAGCCACCAATGCCTCAGGCAAAATGTCATAAAAAAAGGAAAAATATTATTTATTTTCTTGTATTACAAATTACTCTTTAGTTATTTATTGTAGACATTGCTTGAGGACCAGAATGGGTGCGCTACGCTAAGCCGGCTAAGCAAAAGTTAATCTATGCTAGCAGACTGCTTCGTTTTTATTGCATACACAATAAAATGGCTTTTACATGGATTACATAGCTGGATGAATCCATGTTTTTGGTTCCAACTTTATTTTAATCATTAGTCGTTGTTGAATGTTGAATGTGAGAAAACATGCATTTTTAAAAAGCCTTGTTTGCTAGCTCTCTGCCTTTTCCTCATAGAGTCAAGCATAGTATTAGCAAATATGCTAAATATTGTTGTATAGCGTCCATGCCAATGATGTTAGGATATTAAGGACATTCTAATGAGTTAGTAAATTGTTTGTTTTTGAAATTATGGATCTATAATTTGGGTATCAGTGTTCCAGTGTTTACTTTCAGAAAAAAAAAGTGAGACTTTTCTTCTTCTCAGGATCTTCAGGAAATCTAAATGATGCATCTTGTTGTTTCAGAAAGGTTCTATCTATGTTTTAAATATATTTTTCCTGGGGAAAAATGTGTTGTGAAGGAAGTTTTGCCTGAGATTAAAATGTCTTTTAAATGCAGATGAAATATTATTAGGATACAAAATGGTTCCTGAATTGTGGGTTTCTTCGGTTGTCTTTGTGTTTGTGAAGTTTGAGATTTTTGTCAGTTTCTAGCTCTTAATTTACATTTACATTTACATTTTCTGGCATTTGGCAGACGCTCTTTTCCAGTGTGACGTACAAAAGTGCTTTAAAGTCTCTATCAATGAATACATTAACACTGGTTCAATAGGTCACAGACTTAGGATACCATTAGCCTAAAAACTGAGTTGGGGATTTTATATATCATTCATTCATTCATTGTCTACCGCTTATCCGATCTATTCTCGGGTCACGGGGAGCCTGTGCCTATCTCAGGCATCATTGGGCATCAAGGCAGGATACACCCTGGACGGAGTGCCAACCCATCGCAGGGTACACACACACTCATTCACTCACGCAATCACACACTACGGACAATTCAGAGATGCTAATCATCCTACAATGCATGTCTTTGGACTGGGGGAGGAAACCAGAGTACCCGGAGGAAACCGCTGAGTCACAGGGAGAACATACATACACACACACACACACATATATATATAAAAAAAAAACACACACACACACACACACACACACACACGGCGGAGGCAAGGAATCGAACCCCCAACCCTGGAGGTGTGAGGCAAACGTGCTAACCACCAAGCCACCGTGCCCCCCATTTTATATATATCAGGAAAAATATATTTTATATATCAGGATAGGTTTTATATATCAGGAAAAATATATTTAAAACATCAGTAGAACCTTTCTGAAACAACAAGATGCATCATTTAGATTTCCTGAAGAAGAAAAGTCTCAGTTTTTTTTCTAAAAGTAAACACTGGAACACTGATACCCAAATTATAGATCCATAATTTCAAAAATAAACAATTTACTAACTCATTAGAATGTCCTTAATATCCTAATGTCATTGGCATGGATGCTATACAACAATATTTTGCATATTTGCTAATACTATGCTTAACCTTAGTTTTACATTTTAGTACAAAGATTTCATTTACATTCGATTGTTTTGCCAGGATTCTAGTTCAAGTTCTGCACATGGTTGTGTGTAGGTGCATCTTTTCATGTTCATCCCCGGTCGTGAGAAGTGGCGTGTAGCAGTCGAGAGGCACTCAGCACCGCTATAAATAGAGCTCTTTGTAAGATGAATTGATTAATTGCACGTTAAGAATGGCAGTCGAGAGCTAGAATCTGAATTCCAGCCCTGTGTGATGTGTTCTCCAACTCTCTTTATCTCTCACGAGCTCATGTGTAAACACGGACGAGATGTTCGGGATATGAATCATGAGAGAGGTTTTTCTTTGGCTGGAGTTAAACTGTGACTCAAAACAGTGTGAAACGCCGTCACTGCTCGCACCATACGACCACGAGCTGGATTTCAAAATTCAACCCACTTTATTGAAAAGATTAGTCATTTCAAAAACTGGCAGATTTACACACATGAACAGTTTGATATTATGAGTCTTGGATGGTTCATGAAGCTCGAACAAGATAAGTGGAGTCGATTGATTGATCAACTGAGTCAATTGATGAGTCGAATGCGAAGTGACTCATGAATCTTGAAAAATCAATTGCAAATATTCCATTTTTTGTAAGAAATTACAACAGATATATAAATGTATTGTGTAACTCTACATGAAGCCTGGTTGGATTATCATATATAAAGTCTTTGGTAGAATAAAGAAGCAGGGATAGATATTGATTCACCTTAGTGACTCGTTCAAAAAGGCTAAATGGTTTGTGAATTAAGCGTATCTAGCACCCAGAACAAATAGTGATTATTATCAGGGATTTAGTGCACGCTGTGCACATGGTGTCAGAGTACAAATGCAGTGTTTAATGTGCATTAATATTCCATAATACTGCAAAACACAAGTGGAAAGGAAAAATCAATGTAACTCATAATTCCCACTCGGAAAATCAGACTTTCTCAAGAGCTCAGACTTTCCTGAGTCAATAAGCCCTGTCTGCTAATTACAGAGTCGTAAAGGTGTATGGCTCAGGCCGTATATGGAAATGTGGGTGTGGCTTGGAGCCTGTATATGGATGTCTTTGAGTAGAGAGAGGGATGGAAATCATTCGAAATTCGATTCACTGCGAAGATGTTTCGTCTCTGAATTAGGAAGCAGTCTGGACCTCTTCATCGCATACAAATAAACATAAATGTCTGAGAAAGATATGAGGACTTAATCGTAAATTTGTTCACAGATATTTGTTGTTTATTAGGCATTTATGATGCAGCTTTAGTATTTTAAAGCATGCGTGGGGAGAGAGAGAGAGAGAGAGAGAGAGAGAGAGAGAGAGAGAAAGAGAGAAAGAGAGAAAGAGAAGAGGGGGAGAGAGAGAGAGGGAGACAGAGATACAGAGGAATAGAGAGAGAGGGACAGAGAGCAAGAGACTGAGAGAGAGATAGACAGAGAGTGAGATAAAAAAAACAGAGAAACAGAGAGAGCGATAGAGAGAGGGTATGGATGGATGTACAAAGGAGTTTCTGAGGCGGATATGTAAAATAAACCTCCATCTCTCTTTCTTTCAGCGTGGGTCTGCCATATGCTGAGCGGCAGAACAGAGATAAGAAAGATGGATAGAACCGTATGAAAGGCTGGAACAGAGAGAGAGAGGGGAGTTATCTCCCAAACCGGCTTATCTCCTCTGTCCCCTTGCCCTCTGCTCAGAATGTCCCATCCAGCTAACAGAGACATCACTGTTAGCGCAGACACACAAACACACACACACACACACGGAAATGGACGCAAGTGCAGGTATGTGTTTTCCTGTTGAAAAACATCCTGACAGCTCGTCATGAAGTGAAGACTAGCACGGATGTATGTTGTTGCATAAAACACACACACACACACACACACATATGCCAAATCCTGGCCCTGCCAGCTATCTATACCAAGCAATTAATAACACTTACTCATGAAAGCCAGCGTCTGCCGTCCGTTAAGACATACACACAGCCAGTTATCCGCAGAATTAGTGGTAATAAAAATATAATCACATCATAATTACGCTGTAATGACGGGTTCTCGCTCCGGCCTCGCACACCGGCTCCCGTCTTGCTCCACGGCAACTGATGAGTTGCTTAATTGCGAGTCCTTTTCCATCCGAGTCGCTGTGTTTATGGAGGATTAAAGCCATTTGAGTAGAGAGGGAAATCTTCTCAGTTCTCGGTGTCGCTCAATTCGAGGCTGTAATCTCTCGCAAATTGGACGACGATTTTTCAATTTTTCTATAACATACAGCTACAAACGTGTGTTTTTAGAAGCTCTCGACATACGCACATCAACGTTTCCTCTCCATCAGATCGAACTGAAGAGAAAAGTCGTTAAAATACACAGTAGGAAATATTAACATTTGACATATTAGGCCTGTGTGTCGTTTCCAGTCTTAATGTAGACTCAGAGTCCTGCTTCTGGCTTCCAGGATTGGAATCAAATCCCATTTCTGGATCTTTAGCTCATCCATCTCAATTTTTTTCTCTTTTTTACTCATTCCGAGATGCTTTCCTGCTCACCACGGCTGTAAAGAGTGACTATTTTATAACTTACCGTAAACTCCTTCAGTGAACTTTCTCATCAAGAAGGCAGAACTTTTTTTTTTTCTGGTCCATTTTCCATTTCCATTTCAGATAGTTTCCAGACATCCGATGCTGACTTTTGATTTATAACTTAATTCTGTATTAATGCACCATTTTTTAAAACCTATAAAATCCACTTACAAAAATAAAGCCACTTAAGCCATTGTTGCGTCCGTGGAATAACATTAACGATGTCCAGTTGCTTAGCAACCAAAGCTTACTGTTAATGGACTAGGTCGCAATGGATAACGGACCGTTATTTCCAAATATTACTAATATTTATTTATCATTAATTGTAATTATTTACTGAAAGCTGATTTTTATCATCTTGTTTAGACACCATACTGGAATCCCCAGTTACAAGGTGGTGTGTTAGAATAATTTTTTACGCCGTATCATACCTCAGTACACCCTTCCCCACATGCCTTTACAGTAAGGGGTTTCTCTCTTAATGGTTGATGCTTGATAAGCAAAACTCTTCCCTGTACATCACATCGTAATCAAATCCTGCCTGCGTCATATCCGTAAGACGATCCGGTCCACGTGCCTGAAAAGTTTCTGGTATCCAGATTGCTGTGCTGTATACTGTGCTGCTGTTTCTCTCAAACATGGAAAAGATCTAAACAGCATCTGTAATAACCAGTCCAAACAGTCTGCTTCTTTTTAGACAGAGTCGGTGAAATGAAGGCAATTTAAAAAAAAATGTCACACACAATCCTGATTTTCATCGCAGCGACTGCAAACAAGGACGAGCACAATAAGTTGGTTGTCAGTGTAATGAGCTGATTTGCATATTACAATCTGACGATTGTACCTGGAGACGCCTTCGACTATCAGCGTAAAAAAAAAAAGAAAAGGATCTAAACTGGAAAACGAGCTTGAGCGGCCCGAGACGCCGCGAGGTTCATCGTCCTTCAAATAAAAGCCTCGCGAAGGGAATAAAGGCAACAAGCTCGGGATTAAAAATAATCTCAATTGCAAACAAATATTAAAGTTGCTCTGGAAAAACAGTGCAGCGATATTAAAACTGCAAAAGTTGTCCCCAAAGTGTCCAGGGAGCAATTTTTAACAAACACATTACTCAAGAAAGTTTAACACAAACACCCAGCAAACCAATATAATGACCAAATCCAGCTGTTTTGGGATGAAGTCTATATGGAATTAGACCTTTATTTAGAAACTCCTGAGTCAACAGTGTGTGTTATTGCTGTCTACTCTGTCTCCTGTCCCCTGAGCATGTGTGTGTGTGTGTGTTTGTGAAACGGAAGAAAAGCAGGCGAGCCGCAGTTCCTCTTCTTGTCCGCGTGCTCCTTGTTGTTGTTAGGAGATTTAGCAGATCTATAATGAAGAGTGCCGTTATCTCTCACGACCAAGAATTACCCTCACGGCTGATCAATTACGTTATCGTGATGTCTTTTTCTCTGCAGAGGACGGAGAGAGAGAAAGAGAATGAAGGGAATGGAGATGTATTAGAGTCGGAGAGAGGGATGGGAGGACGCGGAGAGGAAGGTGTCACTCTGGTGACGGAGAGAACGAGTGAGTGGAGTGTTTAGATCCTTTGTTTTTATTGGCATGATTACAAAATAAAAAACTTGCCAGAGGGGGTGGAGCTAGCAGACTCTGGGGTGGAGCAAGCAGACTCTCAGGGGCGGAGTTTGCAGACACTCCTTTTTTCTGATTTTATTCGCATTTAATGAGTTCAACAAATCTAGAGCTCACCAGCTTGCTAATGTTTTTCTCTCGCTAGTTCCTCAATCTTGACTGGATGAGATTCCGCCAGTTTGTGTAGAATCAGTAGAGATGGGTGTGTCTTTGAGACGAAAAATTTCTGAATAACGTCTAGACATCCTGTCAGGTTAGCAAAAGTTAGCTAGCTAAATCCAATCTTTATCCAATCATTCATCAAGAACATTTCTCTTTAGAACATAAGGATACAACAACATCTACTTGCCCATTTATACACATCAATTCCATATATAGAGTCAATGACACGTCTATATTGCCATATATGGGTTATTGGCACGCCCACTCAGAGCCACTCCCATGCCAATATATGGTTTCGACAACATGTCTACATTTCCATTTATGGACTCAAAACCATTCTGAGACTCCCACATATTGACGTAGAGCCACTCTTTTACTATATATGGTCTCACAGACACGCCTACATTCCTATCTATTTAAGGGGCTTCAAGGCATGCAGACTCAGAGCCACTCTCATTCCAGTGTATAGATTTTAAACCAAGCCTCATTCTCGTTTACGGGCTTCAAGGCACTCTAAGAGCAACTCTCGTTAAGAATTAAATAAATGCCCACATTCCCATTTATGGACTTCAAAGCACACCCATTTCAACCGCTATCATTTCCATATAAGGGCATTAAAAACCACTCCTTCTGCTGTCTGTGTTCTGTGTAACCACCCTGATGGAAATCTTTTGATGGTCAACAACATTGTCTTCTTCAAATTAACATTTTTCTCAAAATAACAATCAAAAATGTAATAAATACATTTAAAAAATGATAAAAAAAATCTCTCAGGTTTCACGTGCTGTAGTAAAACATCAGGAAATACACAAGGACACAATTTCCCCTTTAAAGCGAATGTGAGAAGCTTAACCATCTGAGACGTTCTATGTGTCTCTGTGTAAATGTATGTAATTAGATTTATACATCTGATTTCACTTTATTCTGTACAGAAATATGCTTTTGAACAGAAATATGTTTTTCAAACCTACTCGAGTACAAGTACAAGTAAAATGTACACGCTGCTCATCATCGATCGCTGACACCAAAATAAAACAACCTTCCTAACGTTAATCAGTTGGAGAGGACTAAGCATTTTACTCAGCTTTGTTTATCTTTAAATACTTGCCATGTCCACATTCGGTCCTGCTCAAGCGCTGATGCTCTTTCCATTGATTTTAATGATGCACTTTAGCTAGCCATGTTATGTCATGGACCGCCTGGGCAGTTCCCTGCTTGAACACCAGAGGGTGATCTGGCGGGGCTTTTTCTTTGTTATTGTTTGTGTTTCTTTGCCATGTGCTTTTGTTTGCATTTGTGTCATCACCTGTGCTTGCCCCACCCAACTCTATTATTCAGCTTCCTGCTTTATACACACCCATTCCACATCTTCCCCTGATCGCCTCCGCTATATATACCTGTTGTGTTTTGCGCTTTTCCGTCGTTGTTTTCTGTTTCTGTCTCTAGTTTGTGCTCCTACTTTTGTGTTTCTTGTCGATTTCTCTGGTCTGATCTCTTATTTCTATATTTTTTGTTGCTAGTTAAAATTTTCCCTAGCGTTTTCCTCTATCCTTTTTTTGGGTTTTTTTGTAAATAAAATCCCCTGCTGCTTTTATCCTGCATTAGGATCTGAACTCTGTTTGCTACCTTGGCTTGAGAAGAGTCGCAGTGGAACAAGGTGAGTTTTTATTTCACTTCTTAAAAAATTTAACACTCCTGTCCAGCTGCAAGTAAAGTTTTTATTGCATCAGAAACCCAAGAACAGATCATCTTGGGCAACACCAAGTAAAAACGGTTATTTTTCACTAAATGAACACATACACACTGTGCTTATAGTTTCATCATTAACTCTTTTTCCCAGAGGCCAGAAAAATGGAATTTGCACCTGCCCATGTTTTTCCCTAGCATACTAGATGTAATATATTCATAGAAAAGTTCCAGAAAAACAAAAACGGTTTGTTTTTTCCACAGAAATGTTTGTATCTTCAAAGCAAATGTTGATATCAAACCCATTTCTGCTCTCTGAGATGCTCTGAGTGCTTGTTAATCTAAAAAGCAGCTCAGATTTCATCTTCAACTAGTAAAATTCTCTGTAAGGTTATCCAACAGAAGGAAAAACACACGTCTAAAACACACTGAAAGCTAACAGAGTCATTTTAGATCAGACTCACAGCCTGAACATCATTCAGCTCTTTACACTGATTCAAAACATCCTATAAGTTG
>JAUCMX010000009.1:2433286-2440786 GCA_033459395.1 Hemibagrus guttatus | reverse complement strand
CAATGTGATTCTAGAATTAGATTTTCTGAAGGATAAAATGGAAGAAACCATTGAGAAAGGATAGAGGGGGTAAAACATCAGACTAGGTACACTATTAGAAAGGTCTTTTTATCTACCTAAAAAGGTTCTAAATTGGGTCATTGCTAAAACAGAAAGACTGCCAAAATGTTTTATGTGGCTTCTTTAATGGTTCGTTACAACTGAAGAACCCTTCAGAGTACTTTAAGATCATATGACTATATGGTGGTTTATGAGGACCAAATAAAACTGGGTTCTTGGAAGAATCTGATGATGCTATGAATGTAACTAAAGACTATATATACAGAGAGAGAAAGAACTGCTAAAAGAGAAACACTGCTTAAATGTTCTACTTGGCTTCTTTAATGGTTCTCTTACTTAGAAGAACAACTGAAGAACCCTTCAGAGCACTTTAAGATCATATGACTATATGGTGGTTTATGAGGACCAAATAAAACTGGTTTCTTGGAAGAATCTGATGAAGCTGTGAACGTAACTAAAGTCTTGTTTTAAGTTGGACGTTCTGTCACAGTGTCGTGCTAGCCATATGAGATCATGGCCTGCATTGTAGACAGCAGGGAGATAAAAACAAACAAGCAAACACACGGGCTGAGCGAGCTTATTAAGGGCCTCAGGTGTAAGGATTAAATTAGAATTGAACAGACGCCTAGCTGGAGGCAGCCTCGTCTGGCCCTGCGCCCACCGCTGCGAGATGTAACAAGGTTTTGTGTGTGTTATATGTGTCTGGCGGAGGCTGAGCTGTGATGTAGGGAGATGTTCCTGTTAGATCTGTGGGGTCGGGACGGAACCGGATCTCTCCGGAGCAAATGCTCAGACGGCTCGACCCTTCCTCCGGCTGCAAGACCCGCGAGTGTAATTAACTTCTATAAGGCTTATTTTAAGACCAAAGCCTCTCACTAGAGCAGGAACTCTCTCATCACACACATTGAGAGAAAGAGAGGACACAGAAAAAGAGGACAGAGAGAGAGAGAGAGAAATGGAGAGAGACGGTAGGAATTAGAAAGAGAATCTCCAGGTAGACCGCTGCACACGGAGCCTGAAGCTACGTTATGCAAAAGTGCTTTCATTTAATTGACTTCA
Organism: Hemibagrus guttatus; assembly: GCA_033459395.1. NCBI lineage: Eukaryota > Metazoa > Chordata > Actinopteri > Siluriformes > Bagridae > Hemibagrus > Hemibagrus guttatus. The sequence continues at coordinate 2,439,667 of JAUCMX010000009.1, read as the reverse complement.
CACGCAGCAAATCTTCAAGGAACTCCGTGTGCATGTTCACTCGCACGAAAGACATGTGGATTTTCCAAAGAAAGCCTTGACGGATTCCTAAGCCTTAAGGTTAGGATATGACGAGCACGCAAAGGAGATGACTGGTAGTCGACTGAGAAGTGGAAGAAACCATCCACGTGTGAAACCCGGCTACGTTAGAAGGCATTCGGGGAAAATCTAAAATGAGAAGCTTGGATCAGAAAAGATCCAAAGGTTTAGTTCCTGAGACTACATGAGCTTTTAGGCGCAGTAATGTAATACGTAATACATGTGTGTGTGTGTAATACGTCTTGGAAGTCTGAATACACTATATGATCGAAAGTTTGTGCACCCCCTTACCATCACATCCATATGTGCATTTTGAACATCCCATTCCAGATCTTTGCTCTCCTGGGAAGACTTTCTACTCAATTTTGGAAAAAGTGTGTGGATTTGTGTTCATTCAGCCAGCATTAGTTTAAAGTCAGATCAGATTCTGATGTCAGGATGTCAAGGAGACTCCAGATCCAGTTCATCTCAAAGGTGTTGAGTGGGGATGAGTCAGAAGTCAGAGCTTTGTTCAAGACACTCAAGTTCTTCCACTTTAACCTTCAGTCTTCATGGAGCTGCTTTTTGTTACTCACAATGGAGATGTTTTGCTATATAAACTGCCTTGTAGCTCAGAGCTACACAAAAGAAGCAAACTTCAAGCAGGAAATAGGTCACTTGTACATTTTGCCAAAAATCTTCCTTCATCTGATGATGTTTACGAGTCGAAGGAGCTGCTCAGAGTAATCATAACAACCATGTGGAACTCTATCCAGAGCAAGATCCCATTTAAACCCATGACTGAACAGTTCCACGAGCTGAAGACCCTTTGAGCTTTGCGGAAAAATAAAAACATTTGTCAAATAAATAAGTGTAAGTTTTGCAGTAGCATTGCAGCTTAGTGGAGAGAAGCTTGAAGCTCTGGCTTGTGAACCAATGCAGTTGTCTCATGATGTATGATCAGAGCCAAAATAAAATAAGATAAAATGCTGAAACATGACAAACTTAATCAGTAATTAGCCAGATGTGATCTCTCAGAGCGAGCCAAGGAACTGATTTAGTTATCTTTATGGCATTTATGAGCTTGTTGGACAAAATTGGACTTCCTCATCAGTTAAATCTTAAAATTTCTTTATATTAAAATTGGTTTTGTTAAAACATTCAACTGGTTTGTGCTTAATTTTGACTTTTAGCTTTTATAATTAGCTAGAGAAAAATTTTATCCAGACTTTTCTATCATGATGGGTGTGCTTAATATTTGGGGTTTATAATTTTTTTTTTTTAATATTTTTTTTAATTAATGTTTATTTCTTTATTTATTTTTATTATTATTATTTTTTAATCAAGATCAAGCTGTTGACTGTTCACACAGCAGCCCTGATTTATATTTCAGGAACAAATCCATGGTGCAGTATTTAAACCTGAATAATAAAGATAAAGTCTGGATGTCAATAAACCACAAAACAAACGGACATTTCCGTTGCACTCGTGCTGGACTTTTGCAAGATAGATGGACGAATGATGCAGCTGTGGTTCTCCTACAGATTGCAAAATGCTAATAGAAATATCTAACCCATATAAATAAAAAAAAATTCTGAGCATTTGAATAAATGAGGAGTGTTTAATGAAAAAGTCTGGATGCTAGTTTTTGCCACCGGTAGTTTTTTTCTGCATCTGTTTCACTTTCCATGAAGAATTTTGTACAAAAATGAGATTCTGCGCTGTTTCTTTGACTCCAGCGACAGTCCATCATTATAGTCTTTCTTTAACTAGCGAGTAAAGGTGGGTTAGAACCTATTTAGCATCTCAGGCTCATTAGTCACATTTGCACCAATTCTGCCTCACATTTTAAGCCACGCCTCCTGTGGATTAATGTCACGTTTCAAAATGAACCTAAAGCCGCCTCCCAAATGATGCTACACACTTACACCATGCCCTGTGTACTCAAGAGTCTAGCAGATGAGGGTCATATAGACTCAAACGAAACATTAACTTATTTTTACTAACAGGAAGTTCTTTTTCAGTCGATGACGAATGATGTCAAACTCACGTATATTAGCGACGGCGCTACATTAGCTTTAGCAGAATATGTGAATTATTAAAATGCGTGTGCTAACTTATAAGCTGTCTCATCCGTCGCCTCAGTTGTCAGCCATCTTGAAAATGTTTTCTCATCCAGCATGAACGCCTGGTAGCCCCGCCCCCTTCAAGCATTGAATGAGAGATTCCACACTTTTTTTTTTTTTTTTTTGAATAACTGCATGATCCAGGAATCTTCTTCTTCTTGTCACAACTCACACTATATGTACTACGCAACAGTGCATAAGTATACATGGGACGCGGCTCTGAGACTCCTTTTGTCCGTATTTATAAATAAACAGCTGAAGAAGAATAAAGGTTGGAAGGACATAGCAAAGAAAGAACATTCTAGAATAGTTAGCTTGCTTTGCTAATCTATAGACAGATTACTGATACTGGAGACTCCTTCCAAAAATGCTAAATATACTGCACTGTATTTCTGTATTTTTTTTTCCCTCACCATATCAGCTGCTTTTTAAACCCTCATATGATATGACTCGGTCGTCAGTTTGAACCCGGGCTAGCTACACGTCTCTTATCTGTTAGCTAGCTTGACCTCGTAGCTCCAGTGAAGAACATCAGGTCAGAGTGAAGGAGATCATCGGCGCTTCATTTCTGGCTGGACTTCTCCTTTAAGAAGCACCGGGGTGTTTAATAGCATCTCATATTGCTTGGGAACTTTACATGTTCCAGAATAAATAATCACACACACACACACACACACACACACACACAGGCTCTAGTTTATATACTAAACATGCTAAAAATGCAGAGTTTTATGATTTCTCTCTCTTTCTCTCTCTCTTTCTCTCTCTTTCTTTCTCTCTCTATCGAAACTTTCCTTGTGAATAATTGCACACGCTGTACTGTAGCACCATCTAATTACTTCTAACACCATCTATTGACTTCATTTGTGAGTCATAACTCTAATTGCTGTTGGAGATTCACCAATACTCCAAAGGATTACATCATCCTGTAAAGCCTGGTCACTTTATTCTTATTAAAATACTAATAACGACAGAAAAACAGCAAAGGTGGCTTAAAAGAAACAGCGAAAGATGCTCAAAACACACACACACACACACACAAACTCACACATGGTGCGGTCTGACAGGTTTGAGGCCGAATGAGGAATGGCCGTTACATCTCCCCATTTTAATTATCCTTATTGATTCCCTGGGTGCCTGCACCCTGTTTACTCCTGGGCAATAATGCATTATGTCCGCCACTGAATTGATGAATGCATTTTAATCTTAATCTATCAGAGTAATGCAACTGTGGAATAAATCAGAGCCAGCTGTCGCCGTCGCCGAGCCGTCCTCATCCTCATCCTCGTCCCTGCCTGTTATCCTCCAACCAGCGATGGACTCGTCTCTCCATCCTCTCCCCATGTTCGCTAATTCCTTTCCTCATGTCTGTTTTATTTCCAGCTCTCTCCCAGGAGCAGGAGCGAACAGAAGCGAACGGCTCTCACCGTGGCTCCGTTTCAACAGAGATGATCCCCTTTGGGGGAAACAATAAAACTGGCAGCTGATTAACAAGATTGGTGGAAGGCATTACCACAGGATTCGTTTCGTAAAGTTCAGCACTTGTGTTCTTAACGCCGCATGAATACAGAATGTCTTAACAGCATGGAGATAAAACCAGACACACTGTGACCGACTTTGCTTTTTAGTCACTAGAGTAAGATGGAAGCTGCTGGAAAAGAGTACAGGATTTGGAGTTTGGGTTTTTAATACCAAATTTCTCGACTGTGATTGGTTCAGAAGCTGATTCAATTCGATTAATGCACTTGATGTAATATGTTATTGTTGCTATAGAAACAACCAACATACACTGATCAGGTATAACATTATGACCACCTGCCTAATATTGTGTTGGTCCCCCTTTTGCTGCCAAAACAGCCCTGACTCATCATGCACTGTGTATTCTGACACCTTTCTATCAGAACCAGCATTAACTTCTTCAGCAATTTGAGCGACAGTAGCTCGTCTGTTGGATCGGATCACACGGGTCAGACTTAATGATATGGAAACACTCTGGTAAAGGGTTGTACAGTGTTCCTTAGAAGGTTGATGGAGAAATCTGTGTTGGTTGGTTCTCTTGAACGTTTAAGACGTTTTATTTTTTGTTATTTATTTGTTTTTTATTCTGAGGGCCAAACCAAACCAAAGAAAACCAAAGCCAAAGGCTTTCTTTCATTCTGAGGGTCAGGAGGAACATCTGATGTTTAGAAAGTCTCATACGTTCTTCCTGTGTGTGTGGGTTTCCTTCTGATGGAAAACCTGATGTTTGTGGATGTACAGTAAATTGTCCCAGGTGTGAATGAGTGTGTAAACCTGTGGGAATGTGTGTGTGATGGAAAAGTATCCCAGTCCAGGGTGTATTCCCTGCTCATGGGCAGCCCTCCTCTGGATCCTTGGATCTAGCAAAATGCTTACTGGAATAAAATAAATTAAAAAATTGAACAAATAAGTATACATTTTTGACGTTGAGCTTTATTTTTCTCATTTGTGTTACTAAAGGAACATTTATCTGAAGGTCTTGCTCTAATAAAAGTCATTGTGTGTAATGTATTTTGTTGACACTTTGCGCTTCAGTTCATCTTCTCCTTTAGGAAAAGCTTATAGAAAAGGTTCTAACAGAGTCTTAGACAAAATGAAGTTCAACATAATAACACAAAAGCTCTTGTTTTCAAGTTTTTTTTCTTTCTTTCCTGCTTCCTCACTGCTATTAAATTTCACTGCATCGGCAGCGTGTTGTGTTGAAAAGGTTGAGCGACTGCCTTTTGTTTCTCGCTAAGCTGCTTAGCGCTGCGGCCTATTAAAGGGGGAACGGCTTCGTGTTCGCGCAGTACATTTAGCACCAGAACTTTTCCTCACTTTTCTATTGTTCCTCGGCAAAAACCCGCTGGCTCGTCCCGCGGCTCGTCACGCCGCGCGAGCACGAGAACCGAGGGCTTCACAAAAGGAAGCCACGCTTCTGCGTTATTTATGTCTTCCGAGTCAGGACAGCAGGGGAAGGCCAACATGATTAGAGCGGAAGACTCCCTCGTCTGAATTTTTTTATTTTTTTTTTGCTTTGTTCTGTTTAAAAGTAAAAACGTGACTGATGTGGAGAAAAATTCTTTGTCGTTAGAAAAAAAAAGAAATATATATTTATATATATATATATAATGTAATATAATAAAATTTGTGCCGAAAGCAGCTGTGGGATTTGTTAACACCATCTGATGACATGCTGATGAGCTCTTCACTGCTATCTTCTTGCGTTTTGGGATGGATCACGGAGCTAGCCAAGGGGAGCGTCACAAGCATAGTGTGATGCTAATTAGCATCGTCAGAGATGCTTGATCTTTCCACACCAGAGGTTTGGCATAACACCTCGTGCTTGGCAGCCAGACGGAGTAATTAGTATTTTAGAAGGAAGTCGGTATTTGCCGAGAGGAAGTGTTGGAGTGAAGAAGCAGGGAAAAAAAAGAGAGAGAGAGGTGACTAGCGTTCCACATGAGTCACCTCTAGCTTCATCTTGACGGTCTTTAATTCCGTCAAGACTTAACGATACGCAGCGTAGCGGCTAACCCTGCCAAACTCGCCGTCGCTCTCTGGTACCCGAGAGGTCCGTCTTCTCCGGCGTGTCTCAGAAGAGCTGCTCATTAAGAGTCATAGCTCCTCTTTCACACAACTTCTCGTCTGCTTGCGCTCTCATCCCTCTCTCCACGGATCTACTCTGAACTATTTCCAGTTTTTTCTTCACTCAAAGTACACATATGGTTGCACACTGACTCTGGGTTTGAAACACAGCTTATGTGTGTGTGTGTGTGTGTGTGTGTGTGTGTGTGTGTGTGTGTGTGTGTGTGTGTGTGAGACTGCCTGAAGGTGTATTTACATGCGTTTAAGGGTCGTAAGGCTCTGTACTGGACATATGTTGAGCCTGTGATCTCTCTGACTCAAGGGCAAAAGCTTCGCATCCATAAAATATTCAGGGCAAGTTAAGGAAATCTCCAGGATGGGAAACAGATGCTGAAAGGCAGCAGTGAGACGTTAACATGCTGGACATGGTGTAACGGTAAATACTGCACAAATACTGAAAAATGTCATGTCTGAGGGGTTTTTTTTGTCAGGAAAACTCTTGCTGTAGGAAAAAAGTCAACAGAGGGATGGTGTGATGAAGCAGAGCCTCTCTTCTCATCGTGAAGTTGATTATTTTCCCATAATCACATGCCCTGAATGGTTTTATTCCTCT